>LGRX02028120.1:0-64212 GCA_001247695.2 Cymbomonas tetramitiformis
CTTTTACATTGTAATAATAGTATATGTTGGATTGTAGCAAATTCCTGTTTGCATCCTGCAGTGTTCATGTGATGAATGTGCTCTGATATTGTAATAATAGAACATATTAACACTGTGTAAAATTCCTGTTTGAAACAATAGACCTATTATTCGTCTGTGTGTTTTACCACTGGTTTGTTTTTGAATTTTTTAAATAAATTTCTGATAAGTTTTTGCGACAAAACACCCCCTAGAATTCTATTTTGTCGCAGCTGCGACAAAACAGACCTGTAGCAACATTGATGTCGTAGCTGCGACAAAATAATCTGCGACAAAAATAACAATCAATGCGACAAAAAAGATCCGCTACCGGGCAATTGGTCACAGTCCATCTCGAAGAAGGTCGCCTTTCACCGCGGCACCGGTGCGACCGTACCGTATTGTCAAAATCAGGTGTGCGCGAAGTGCAAGGCACGGCATTGGCATCGGGACTGCCCGAACGGGGGCCAGACCGGCCTCTCGGCCTACGCTTTCGCTGAGGAGGCCGAGAACTCGGTGTTCGCCGCGAAGTTTCAGCATGCCATCGACCACGACGACGCCGTAGAGTTCGACGCCCTCTGCATGCTCGCGGGCGGGAAGCCGGACATCTTCGCCGACATCTCCGCGTGCTCGTTCTGCGAGGAGGACGGTGAGGCCCTTGTGTCCGCCGTCACTGAGTTCTCGGAATTAGCTCGCACGGTTGGGACATCGACTTTCAACGTCGACACCTTCACCGCCAACATGCCGGTGGTGTCCGAGCCGGCCACGCACTCCCCACCCGCGTCGGTTGGATCCGACGAGGAGTGGACCGGTCCGCGTAACCCCTTTTGCCCACCCGTCACCCGCACCTTTGCGGACTTCATTGAGAGCACGGGGGTTGCATTGGGGGCGCCCGACGAGCCGCCCGTGAGCATGAACATGCTCTCCGCGATCGAGGCGCCGGAGCAGAGCGTGATGAGCTACGGGCCCGCAGCCTACGCCACGGACGACGAGGACGACGGGGATGCCTAGGCTGAGCTGCCACGGCCACGGTACGGCTGTGGGAGGAGCCTTCCCACAGGGTAGAAGTCTTACCGTGGCGGGCCGGCCCGGGGCCGCAGAAGCTCGCTCCGGGCCGAATGCGGGCCGAAGGGGCTTTCGCCCCCGGGCCGCACAAAAATATGAGCCGGCCAAACTTCGGCCAAAAATATAGGCATTTTATGCCACTTTTTATCAAACCCCCATACTTAATTTCAAAATTTCGGCGGCGTTGGTCATGGTCGCCTGCGGCGGGCATTTTTCTTCCTTGACCGTTTTGGCCGAAAGCGGGCCAGCGGAAATATAGTTTACGGGCCGTAAAGAATTTTGGAAGACTTCTACCCTGCCTTCCCGGCTTGGGGAGGTCTTTCCTTACTTCGTCTTTTGTGTGTGCACTTTTCGTGATTTGTGCTGCCGCCGCACCACACACCGTTTCCGGTGTCGGTGGTGCCGATGCACACGCATGCGCGGCTCCACCGGTCGGTGGTGCTGCTTGGACTGCCTCGGCAGTCCCAACTACGGCGACTGCACCGCCTCCGCTGTTACATGGTGTGCCGGGCGACGCGATGGGTGGTGCGGTGCCGGATGCTATACCGCCGCGGAGACAGGCGCGGTATCGAGAGCTGCGACAGGGGTTCCGCTTCTACGGCTTTCTTCCACTGCCGCCGGGGCTCGTGGATCCTGACCCGCCGGTTCCCTCTTCACCACCTTACTCGCCGCCGCCGTACTCGTCCGATGACGAGGCGCAGGGCTCTGAGGGCTCGGCAGCTGACATCGTGGATTCCTTAATTCCGTCTACGAATGATTTACAGCCGGCCTCGGAGGCCGATAACTACTCCAACCTGACACTTCTCCGGGCTGGACGACCACTACCGAGTTCTTCAAGTGGCTGAGAGTGGCTTAGCCGTGCCTGCCTGGAGATTAGCTCGTGCTTAGCTCTCTAGATGTGCAGAGGAGCTCTTTGAATTTGAGCTGTGTTTAGGGTTTTAGCACTTAACAGCTATATCTACCGATCTTTGCTGTGGCTGGGACCGCCCTGACCGAGAGTACAGGCCCCCGGTTGTGCTACTGTTTCCTCCTGAAGATGAGTAGGGAGTTTGTTACTAGTTTCACACACTAGCTCCGGTCACCACCCTAGGTGGTGAGCTGGATTTGACACTGTGACACCCGAAACTGTCACATGTCACTTCCTATAGTACAGTAGGCTAGGTGACCGTCACAGTAGTAGTGAAACACCCGTTAGGTATTTATGTACAGTATGCCACATTTTTATCAAACACACTTTTACCGTTCTGATATCGTAACCCTCAACTCAGGGTTTATCTCTCCAGCTAGACGTATATATTACAGCGGAACTATATATCTAACAGCATGAGCCAAGTCAGCAGCCATGGGGTAGCGCACCTTAACCGCAGCGTAGAACGCCGGGTCAAGTCTGGTGTACAGACTCAGCTTCCGCGTAGCCTCCGTGGGTGTCCACTGTCCAGTCGGAGGCCTTGTTACCCCGCACCAAACGTTGTTCCCGCGCCAGAATCGGCTGCGGGTCTACGTTTGCGGGGTAACGCAAGGCCGCATGGTTAGGGTTGAGGAGCGTGCGGGAGGTGCAGAATGGTTAGGGTTGAGGAGGGTGCAGGGTGCAGAATGGTTAGGGTTGAGGAGCGTGCAGGAGGTGCAGGCGGTTAGGGTTGAGGAGGGTGCAGGGGTGCGGAGAATGGTTAGGGTTGAGGAGCGTGTGGGGTGCAGAATGGTTAGGGTTGAGGAGGGTGCGGGAGGTGCAGAATGGTTAGGGCCACCGGTACGCAGCCCTTGATGATGTCGATCAGAGCTCGCCGGCCATCTCGGTCAGACGAAGCATCCGTACCGGTAAGCCAGACATACGCGTTGCTGTGCTTCTCCACCACGAGAGCAAGCACGTCGTACAGAAGGCCATTCACCCGGCTCACAACCGGGGTAAGGGGGTCGTCGAAATCAAAGGACTTCAGCTCCAGTCCAGCTGACTCGAACTCTGTACGTAGCTGCACCACCAGGACGGACAGAAGGCCAGCGTCGTCTGTACCGCGGAAATGGTGTTTCTTGTCACCAAGAACGTCCTCGCGGATGCTCTTGGCCCAGGCACGATGCAGACGTGCCTTGTAGATTTCGTCGGTCAACTTCGCCTGCTCCTGCAAGTAACGCCCGATGGCCACGTCGGCGTCCTCGTTCGAAGCAGGGTTGGGGGTCGGAACAGCCGGTGTCCGCACCGTCGGGCTGTTCCGAACCCCGTCGATAAGCCTCAGCGAGGCATTAATGTCGCTGTCCCTCGTGAGGGACTTCTTTGCTCTTACTATCACACCCATAACTCTGAAAGCCTGACGGGAGGTGGTGCGCCGTGGCGCGTTCGGGTAATGCCGTGGAGAAAATGTGACGTCACAGCCACGGAAAGAGCGGTAGAGCCATGCGAGCGAGGGGCACTGGAAGACGTCGTCGAGGTCAAAGGTGCTGCAGTCACCAGCCCAAGAATCGGTAGCAAGCGGGATCAGGGCAAGCGGAATATCGTAAATGAACATTGCGCCGACGAAGCCCGGTCCAGGTCGAATCCCCATAGCTGCGGCTCAAAGTCGCTCACCGCAAACCGCTCATCTCAAAATTCCCGTGAGCACCCAAACGAGCCGTCGCGCACCACCTCTCCAAGCGACTGCTTTAGCCAATCATGGCCAAACTAGCTGTGGAAAATAGCGTGGAATGGGTCCACGACCTGATGTTGGAGAGAGTTTGTAACGCTGCCAAGTCTTGATGTCAGGGTGAGTCATCGGTGTTCTTGTGCGCCGCCGATTTTGATCTGGATGGTAAAATCGATGGTAATGTGTGGGTAACATGGTAAATTACCTTGGTAATACCAGATTACCATGGTAAATTACTGGTAAGATCCTTAAGTATGGCAGGTAAGACGATTAAGGGGGTCGGTATTACCAGGTAATTTACCGGTAATACCCGTGCCGGTAATTTACCAAAAATATTACCCGGGCCCCTTATTGGTGCGGGAGACTTTGTCTACGCCAAAAGCAGACCCAAGTGTGGACTGGAAACTGCAACCAAGCCAGCCATACTGAGAGTGGTGGCCATCAAGGACACTGGCGTGGTGACGCTGGAGGACAGAACGGGGCTGAAGGAGAAGACTACAGTGAATCGCATTGCACCGTGCTTCCTGCAGATCAAGGACACGTACGGCTTCCAAGAGGCAGTGCCGGGGAAACATCACGCCTGCCATTTCTGCAAAAGGTCTGACAATGGCATTAAGATGTCGCTGTGCGACCGGTGCAACAAGGGCTACCACCGCTGGTGTCTACAGCCAAAGTTGAAAAAGGTGCCTGGCGGTGAGTGGCATGGTCCATGCTGCGAGGACAAGCCGGAAGCAGCACGTGCGGAGAGGCGCGGTTCAGGAGATGATTCGACTGACGCGACAATAATGGAGCGCTGGGCGGGCAAGTTGAGACGAGCAACATCAGCGCTGCTTGAGAAAACACTGAGCCCCGCTACTGTGCTGGAGTTTGACGTGGACCCAAGAAGGATTATTCTGAAGGGCAAGGCCAAACAGCCATGGCTAGCTGTGAACCTGGCACAAGTGCAGCACAAGAAAGAGCACCGTTGGGGTGCACAGAAGAGGGCTGACTTGGGCACCGTGAGCGGACTGAAGCAGCTGCTGGATTGCATAATGCCAGGGAGCTGGCATGATGGACATCTCACACGACTTAGCAGGAAGTGTGCGAAGCAGAAGGAGAGATCGAGGCGCCTCAGATCAGAAGGAGGGGTTCCTGCAATGAGCAAGGAAGTGCGAGAAGCGAGAGGCGAGGTGCAGAAGCTGAAGCGATCGCAAGTCAAAGAGGCCGGTTTGTTGGACTGGGGATTGGAGCTGGTGATGACAGTGCCTGCTGAGGTTAAAAGACTTTCAGTGGAAGTGGACTGGTCGGGGATCCAGAGAGTGTGGGACCCATGGGCAGGCACCGGAGTAATCGGCAAGGTCTTGGGAGCAGCAAACCCACATCTCTCTGTCTTGAATAACGACTGGAACGTGCATCTGGGTTGGAAGGAGGCCAGAGACGCTTTGCAACCTGGCAACTATCAGCTGTGGAGGAAGCAGTATGGAGTGTGTGATGCTGTGGTCACTTCTCCGTGGTTTGCTGTGTTGGACATTGCGTTTCCCCTGGCAGTCTTGGCGAGCCGGGTGGTGGCATGTGTTCATGTACCATCACATTACATGACGGGCATGACAGAGCCAAGGGCAAAGTACTTCAGAGAACTATGTTACGCGGGCAGAGTTCACGCTATTGGGCATCTGGAGCATGGTCCTATAGGTCGCAGGTGTATGTGGGTGATGGTGTTCAAGAACCCCATCGATAATACTTGCAAAGATGTTGAGCAAGGGAGAACATCAGGGAGCTGGGATGCACACTGTCAGCATTGGCAAGTTTGCAAACAACTTGGACTTGACAGATTGTGCAGAGGCTGCAGATGATGCCTAAAGTGTACTTTGCCTGACCTTCAAGCAAAGAGGGGGGAGTTAAGGAGTTATGCACTCATATACAGCCTCTTTAAAAGTTTTTCGAAATATTGGACTTGTGAGTGTGACACGCCTGCAGTGCACAGGATAGACTTCATGAGATGTAAACAGTGTGATAAGTTAAGCAGCAGTTTCGACTGTCACTTGTGCAGTGGTTGCGACAGTTGTCACGACCAGTGCTCTCTCGACTGTTACTTGCGCGACCCGAGTTCGACTGGGTGACGTGACAGCTTTGTGACAGAGGAGTGACAGCGGTGTTGGTTATGACGCGACCTTGGTTATTTTCGAGGAGAACTGGCAAAGATACGAAGAGCAGAAGAAGGCGAATCGGCTCGGGGCCGAGCCGTTGGTTTGACAGAGATACCGTCCGTGACGCGCAGCAGTGTGATTGGAGGAAAGAAGAGTTAACAAGAAATGAGGGGACGTTGCAAGGTAAGTAACGCAGGCGGCAGTAGGGGACTTTTAGAGGCTCGTTATTGTTTTGCCCTTGGCAGGCCAAAAGCCTGGCTATATTACATTTGCGAAGACAGAAGTACTCTCAGTGTATTTATCATAAGGAATATATTTGGACACTTAAAAAGCATCGAGGAACCTTGTGCTGGCATCCTTGAAGTATTGCGATGTGCGTTGCAGTGCAGTCGTGAAAGTAAAGCAACTTTCGAACTCTTTTTCAAGTTAAGGAGTTATGCACTCATATACAGCCTCTTTAAAAGTTTTTCGAAATATTGGACTTGTGAGTGTGACACGCCTGCAGTGCACAGGATAGAGTTCATGAGATATAAACAGTGTGATAAGTTAAGCAGCAGTTTCGACTGTCACTTGTGCAGTGGTTGCGACAATGGTTGCTACCTGCAGTTACTATGCTGCTTTACCCAGTCCTCCCAGTGCCGCCGCTGATTGCTTTAACCGCAGGGGTAGAAGAGCGTCCGGTGACACTCGCGAAGACGATGTAGAAACGGCCGCACGAAATAATCACCCTGTTCACATACTTAAGAAGTGTAATGGGCCATGAAATCATATGACGGCTCAGAATCGCCGAAAATGACAGAATACCGATTTCAGCGATTCAGAGCGGCCGATCAGAATTATTTTCCCCGTTGAGATTCATTTCAGTCTCTCGCAGTTTTCATTTTGGTTTCCCGTCGCTAAGCGAAAAGGGCTCCCATATTTGACTTGATGCATATGCACCACGTCTGCGTGATATTAAACACGCATATGGCGCGTATCTTATTCCCAAGACTGTTAGGAACACTGGGGTACCAGCAATCTTGGGATCAAGTAAGCCAATCTCAACATTCTTAGATGCCCGCGAGCTTAGCCTCTTGCGCAAAGTTTCAACTTTTTACGTAAAAGCGATTCCCGAGGGATTTTCGCTTGTATCTTTTGATTGGCGTCGAGTTAGTTCAAAATTGAAACAGAATATTGATGCTGAGACTCTTGCGGATCCGTTGCGCGCATCCGATATACCGCCCCGCACCATGGGGGTTATATCGGATGCCCGATTGAGCGCTCCGAGGTGTGAGCTCGCGAAATGAAGCTCATTTTCACGAATGTCGACATATTAGGTCTCAAGACACCGTGCGAAACGTGTTATAGTATCCAGCGTGCTTCCTAAGAAGCTTACTAATACATGTGAACTTACAGCACTTCGAAAAAATGAGTTTGCGAATGTAGGTTAAACATATATGGTGAATCGGAAACCCTGAATTTTTAATCAGAATCGCCGATTGCGAAAATCTGGGTTGTGCCCGGAGGCACAGCGTGAGCCGATATGCCTATGCGTCTATATGTGTGTCATCGGGGGTAATCTGGGATTGGCACGATGACAGTGAAATTGGGCTTGAAATCACGATGAGAATGAATACCAGATGTCCGGGGTATGACAGTATGACACTATGACACTATGACAGTATGACACTATGACACTATAGTAGTATGACAGTACTGTGGGGGGTGTCATCGTGGCACTCAGTCAGACCCTCGAAGAATGGTCAGATTCGTATCGGGGTTGAAAAGACAATGAAATCGAATATCAGATGTCAGGTATGACAGTATGACAGTATGACAGTATGACAGTACAGTAGTATGACAGTACTGTGGGACAGTCATCGTGTCAGTCTGTCGACATAGCATCTGAATCGAGAATGACGAATCGGAATTAGAAATGAGATCGGATCGGGAATTGAACGTTGAGCCGAAGTGTGACATCGGCTGTCGAGTGGTTGACCCTGCAACCTGAGTGACGAGTGAATAAGTGGAGCACTTGAGAAGTGTTTAGCCTTCAGAACTCGGAACCGAATTATCGTTTGTACCTCAATCTGGCCCTGATCCAGTATATTATAAAATCCGAATTGTGTACCTTTGCACGTTCAATCAAAAACATATTTCCGAGCATCTGTCGTAGTGCCCCAGGCACAATTGGTATATTGCGTTACTTTGAACGCCTCCGTTGCGTTCAGCCACGGACCTGTTAAAACTTACGGAATACTGCAGGGGAGAGGCTGTACTTTTGGCTACCTTTGCGCAATTTCTACGTCAGAAAAACCCCTTTTTTTTGTAGAAGGACTCCTGTAAATACCTCCAAAAGTCACTAAAAAGCAGTATCCGGCTCCCTTAACACTGGGGGCTCAAAACGGCTTTTCGACCCAAGCATGCCTGACAAGATCTTAAAACCAAACTTCGTCTGAGGCCAGTTCCGACCGATTTCGAGCAGTAAGGTTGGATACTAGGGTCTATCATGGCCTCGTTCCAGGCATGCAACTAGTTACAGACCCCTAAAAGCAGCAAAAACAGCCAAAAACAGCAGTTTTAGCCAGTTTTCAGCCTACCCCAAAACCTTCCACAGTAGCCCCCACCACCAAAAACTCCTTCTTTAGACCCCATAGAACAGCCTAGAAACCCCTGATACCGCCCTCACGGCCATCAGCAGCGGGGAAAGCTCCTCCAAACAGCGCTTTCAGCAGCTTCTGGACGTTTCTGGCAGTTCTTCAGCACCTTCTGGTATCCTCCAGCAGTACCCTGACTGGAGCATTTTGGGACCCACGGAGCATAAATATCGTCTGGGACCTTACTGGACCCCTGTATTGGACCTGACACCCTTCCTTTCGCTGCTGCTTGACTCTTGCCCGCGCACCTAGGCACTCAAAAATCGTGTCGCGGAGCCCTGGCCAAATTTTGAGTTCGCTGGTGTATGGCAGTACCTCCAGATCCAGACAAATACAGAAGAGCGTGGTGGAAGCAAGGACCTATTAAGTGGGTATTCCCTCCAGACCCTACCTACCCACCAACAGGCGCTTTCTGGCAGAGCGGCCCTCCTTCCCCTTCTTCCTCTGACGACGAAGAGGAGAACAGCGACTGAACGCCTAGACAGAGTCACACTGGCTATCCCGCCAGCACACTACGACCGCGAGTGGCACCACCAGGGGAACTACTTCTTCATCTACCCTGCTGACCAAGATTTAACAATCTATCTCGCGCTTCCTGGTGCGTTTCCGATAGCTGTAATCGACGGCGTTCCCCCATCGCCAGACATTAGTATTTAGTCCTCCTCCTTCGCCCCCATACAGCGACATCGAAGAGTAAATAAAAGGCGGGCAGACTATATCCTCTGCTCACCTGTGGCTTTTGCCACACCCAGCTCTCGATTTAATCAGCTCTACAGTCAGCATGTCGCAACACACCTCAGAGCCGCTTTCCAACATAGGAGTCAATTCAGAGCCGCTACGCCCCCCATTATTTTCACCCTTCACCTTTCCATCCCCCACTGCATTCGCTTCCACTTTTCCCTTCCCTCTCCCGGGCACCACCATGCCCTATACCGCTGTACCACGCCCATATACCCTACCCGATGGCACCCCTACGCAAGCTGTGTGGAATGGCTCCAGCTGGGTATTCCCCCAGACAGCGCCCATTGCTGGGGGAGTGTCCCCAGTACCATTTACATTGGGGACCCATCACCCCATGGGTTCGTACCCCACGCCATATCAACAGCATCTGCAACAGCAGCAGCAGTGGCAGGCGTACCAGCAACAGTGGCCACAGCAGCAACAGCCGCTGGAGCCAGTGCAGCAGCAGCTACAGCAGCAACAGTTCCAGCAGCAGCAGTTACAGCAGCAGCAGCTGCAGCCGCAGCCGCAACAACAACCACAGCAGCCCCATCAGCTGATACCAGCTACCTCGGCGCCTCATGACCCTGGTGCGGATCTCTCATCGCTGCAGCACTTCATCAACATCAGCGCCGCAGCCCTGCCAGACCCTCTGCAGGCACCCCCTGACAGCGGAGTTCAGCAGAGCGTACCGGGCGGGACCCAGCTCTTGGTGCGCCACCTCCCCGCGGTGGCAGCAGCCTCAGAGACCCGCCGGCGCCGGCGTTCCCGAAGAGTATCCTCGGGCCCTGCGACGCATGGTAGGCACCTTCCAGGTCTAAGCCATGCACCTGATCACTCCGACCCCGACTCCGGCACGGACGTCAGCCGCACCAGCACGGGGTCCAGAGGCAGCCGAAGCACGCAGGCACGGGCTGAGCGCAGGCGGAGGGCCGCCCACAGGTCCGGTTCTGACTCGGACGCGAGCAGCCGGAGCGAGCACATTCGCAGGGAAGTCCTGGCGGCAGTACAGGCCCTGGACATCTCCGCGGTGCTCTCGAGAGGACTCGCCCTGCCTGGCGCGACGACATTTGCAGGAACCTCTCCATCAGGCGACCCTCAGAGCAGCGCACAGGGGGCCCTGACGGCGGACCATCCACTTGAGGCGGACGCCGCTGACAGCGTAACCCCCCCAGTGTCTCAGATTGTCGCTGAAACCGCTCCCGCCGAACCTCCCACTCAGAGTCGGCCAAATCCCCTCAACATGATGGTGGCTCGCCGGCGACAGTCGGTGGAGACGGTAGTGCACGGCGGTGGCAACCCTGACTCGGAGCTCAGAGACCCCAGTTCAAGCGACTCGCCTCCAGGCCCTCCCAGTGATCCACCTCAAGACCCCCTTGACGACCCCGCGCAAGGACCAGAGCCCTCCTACCCTCAGTACCCAGAGGTTCGGGCTCTCTTCGTCACCCATGACGGTGGGTCATTGTGGGTACACCAGTCAGCGGGGGTGCGAGGCGCGGCAACCGTCTCCCTGCCATGGGATGAACGCCGCCGGGCTGGGGTGCAGGGCGACGCCATCCTGTTCAGGATCATGCACCTGCTGGGAGCGCCGCTGACTGCATATGCGCGCATGGGAGGCCGCCTACACCATGCACCCCTACCACTTACCAACCCTCGTGTGGAGACCTGGGTCCTCATGGTCGACCGCGAGGTCATGGATATGGCAATGGGGGACCCAGCCGCAGCCAATGTGCGGTCTACGAGCATGGGGCAGCCAGTGTGGGAGTGGATCCCTGCCACTGCGCGGGAGTCGGAGATGCAGAACTTCGACCAGGACGGGCTCGCCGCGTGGTCGGAAGTCAGCAACTCCGATTGGTACCGAAGCATGAGCGTGGTGGCCGCACAACCATCCACTCCCCTGCCCTTCCATACACCTCTTCCACTCCCCGCTCCACCATCAGCCCCTGCATTACCGCCCACTTCGACTGCAGTCCCCACAAATCCCGCGCCTGCGCTCCCGCCCGCGCATGCCCCGGGACCACCACCTCCAGCCCGTTTCCCCCACTCCGCCGCCGCAAACCCCGTTCACTCTGCCGCTGCCGCAAACCCCGTTCACTCTGCCGCTGCTGCGAACCCCGTACTCTCTCCCAGCGCCACCCCCTTTGTACCAGGCATCGTCCGACTGCCGCAGGGCACTAATCTGCGAGCATCCTCGGACGAGGTCCGCCTGGAGCACAAGACCAAGGAGATGGTGCTGAAGCTGATCAAGAGTGTGACAAGATTCCCTCGCTCCGCGTCCGACACTAAATCGGCCGACAAGGATGGCCTCCTGACGCAGTTGGAGCACTACTCCAACATGGTGCGGAAGATATTCCAAGAGGCCATCGTGATCGAGGCGCTGACCACTCCCAGCTGTACGTCATCTGTATCGACGTACCAGGCGAGCGTGTCAAGCCTCCTTTGGAGCTTTAAGGAGCACACTCTTCAGGACCAGCAGAAGAAATTCTTGGAGCGTGCGGCGGGGACCTTTGGGTCTGACCAGGCTTGGCACCGGCGCTACGTGGAGCTGGACGTGTTCTTCAGCGATCTGGCGGTGTGTTCTCTAACACAGGCCTACCTGGAGAATGCACACGGAGAGGCCATTGCACTGAGGCAGGCGACGAACGAGACCGCGGCGGAGTATTTTTCGCGGTTGGAGACCCGCATGGCCTCCGTCAACTTCCTGGCTGGCAGAGTCCCCAATTGCGTGGAGATGTCCAACCTGTCCATGCTCTCCACGTACCGCCGAGGGTTGAGGTATGCACCCAAGGTGATGCGGCGCCTGAGAGCCATCCACCTGGATGTCTCCAAGCCAGAGGAGTGGGAGAGGAAGGCCGTCAATGACGATATCCCAGGCACCCACAACGCCCTGTTGAAGATACGGGAGGTTGCTGAGGAGGTGGAGAATGACATTGACACGGAGGCGGCGCAGAGGCGCACTCAAGATCGTCCTCCCCGCACTGTCTCCTTCGCCAACCCCTCACCTCGCACCCCCTTCTTCAGGCGTACCCCTTCCTCGAACCGTCCAGCACTCGCCATGCTGGAGAATGGGCCCACCACCACCGCTGCCGCGGCAGTTACCCCATTGCCACCACCACCTGGTCTCCCCCGCCCTGACGCTCCGAAGGTCCGCCGGTGTTTCGCCTGCGGCTCCGCGGAGCACATCGTCCGTAACTGCACGGATGAGACCAAGCTCAAGGAGTGGAGGGCCAATGCACCTGCTCGATTGGCAAATTCTCCTGGGTTCGTGGCCGCCGTCGTCTGGGCCATCGAGCAGCAGGAGGACATCTCCTCGGTGGATGGCGTCCCAGAGGAGTTCTCCGAGGAGGTCCTGGCACTTGCTACCTGTGAGGACGAGCAGAGCTACCAGACCCTGGCGGCCCTCGCTGGTATCGAGCTTGTGGAGGGTGACGGTCTTCCCCCGGTTGAGGACGATGAATGACTGGCCGGCGACCAGTCCCCGACCCTGCCCTTCGGGGAAGTGAGGTCACACCCTGATGATCAGACCCTCTCCGCCCTGGAGAAGCGGTTAGAGCCAGTGGAACCCCGACGCGCACGAGGACGCAGAGACCCTTGGGGCCATCGACCTCATCCCCAGAACGTGGCCTTCACCTCTGGAACCCGCTTGCGACGCACCTACCGCTCAGCTGGTGCCCCATCGCTGCCGAGGGATGACCTGACCAGCCACCCCCTTGCAGAGAGCGCCTCTTTCGACGAGCCGTCACTACCTCTTGATGACGGCCCTGCTTACACACAGGCAAGGATCGAGGGTCGGAGGGGGCGGCGAGTTCCCCGGCACAGACCCCCCATTATGGGCAGCAACCGTGGAGAGCCCCGCGATCTTCGCCCCCAACCACGTGTTGTCCTACCATTACCCAACTATCAGTCCAACCTTGCAGATCCGCGGAAGAGGCTGACTGCGTGGCACTGGAAGAGAGATCTGTATTCTCTCCCCCTCGAAGTCGCCATGCAAAAGGTTCGCAGAGCTCTGCGCAAATCCCCGGAGGCTGCCAAAGACCTGGTGGATAAGATGTGGGAGCGCACCCGTAGCCGCATACGCTCTGGGAGTCGATCGCCGAAGGAGCACGTGAACCGCGCCAACCAGCTGGCGGAGAGGGTACGCATTGCTCGTGAGCCTCAAGATCGCAGGGAGGGCCATCAGCGCATAGCACTGTGGCACCTCCTCTCACACGACGGTCACCAGCAGGTCCTCGAGTCCCCTAGCGCCAGCCCCTCCGACCTCTACGCGGCTTGGAGAGAGCTGTCGCCCGCCGAGCAGCTGGAGGCGATCGCCACTTCGAGCCCAGACTCCTTCCCCGGTAGCAGGCTGTGGGAAAAGGAGGGTGCACGAAGAGCAGCAGCGAGATCCTCGACCTCTCTCTGCACCCTGGACACTGAAGTGGGCACGATACCCGGGACAGCGGGAGACGTGGGCTTACCTGGCGCCTGGTGCAGTCTACACGCAGTACACCAGTACAAGATGAGGAAGCTGGGTCCCAGCCCCTTGGGAGCATCCCCTCCATCATCCTCACTGGTCGAGCCCACGACAAAGACGACATCCTCGCACCACGACAACGCGCCGGCTACCCCGGGAGGAAACCTTGAAGGTTCATCCGACTGCGTAGTGACAGAGGAAACCTCTACATCCAGCTCGCTTTGCTTCACCCAACAGATGACCACCGTCAGAACGCACGAAGCAGATGAAGCGCCGCCCCGCCTCGACAGCCACCCCATCGCTGAAGACCCCGAGGTTATGGGAGAGGAGCCCTCAGTTGATTCGCTCTGCTACACCCAGCAGATGGCAGCAGCTGGGACCCCTGAGGCGAGAACTGATCATCAGAGCTCCCACCAACTCGCCCACAACTTCCCCACTAGCAGCCCTCAGCATGACGAGGATCCCCTCACTCATAGCAGTCTCACCAACAGTGTTGCTACCCATGTGAGCCCCACAGCAAGCGGCACTACCCACGTGAGCCCCACAGTAAGCGGCACTACTCATGTAAGCCCTACCACCAGCGGCACCACCCATGTGAGCCCTACCACCAGCGACACCACCCATGTGAGCCCTACCACCAGCGACACCACTCATGTCAGCCCCACCTCGAGCGAAAGCACCTCAGCGGGTACCCTGTTGACGGCGAGTGTGGACAACCTCGTCAGCCACCCGACTGAAGATGTTGACTTGCTGGATGAGGAGTTCTACGCCGCGTGTAGGCAGACGTTGGAGGAATGCCGCGAGGCCTCGGACAACCTCCTCCCCAACCTTAAGTGCAAAAGCATACGCACGGATGGGGGAGTTCAGTGGAAGACCGACATTGAGGGTACCCTCGCAGCGGCACATGACGAAGAAGGACCGCTGCTGCTGGTGTTCTATGCAACCCTCAGAGGGCACACGGTCAAGGTGCTGATCGACTCGGGGGCCTCTGACAACTTCATCTCGGAGCAGAGCGCCAAGCGATGTGGCCTCACGACACGAGCTGGCTCCGAGATGCGAGTCACCTTGGCGGATGGATCTGTGAAGATCACTGGCGCCACCGCGTACGCCAAGTTTAACACGCACACCACCACGGGCACCTATACAGAGAACGCCCTTGCCCTTCGAATCCTACCACTGGGCATACAGGTGGATGTTATTCTTGGCGGAAGGTGGTTGCGCAGTCACTCTCCTGTTACTCTGGGCTATGAAGGGAATGGTTCCGTCTCCTTCCTCAGTCAGGAAGTCCCGCAGGGGTAAGATTGGAGATCGCGTCACCATCACAGGCTGTTCTCCTGGGAAAGCATCTGGAGACAAGTCTCCAAAGGGCACGGCCTGTGCGGGATTGGTGGATGAGGTGTTCCTGACCCCCGCCCAGTTGAAGAAGTACCTGGTGTACGCGGAGACGCAGAAGCTGCGCGGCAATGACGACCCGGGGATACAACCCGCCTGGCTCATGATGGCCGAGAAGTCCCCCGATGATACTACTTCTGCCTTTGCAGCCACGGCTATCGACTCTGAGAACGCCGAATCCGCTGCGGATACTGAAGACGCAGAAGTGGGCCCTGAGTGGACCCTCAAGTTTCAGGACTTCTGGGGCGAGGAGTACAAGAAGGAGATGACGTCTGCTCTACCGAACATTGATGGACTCAGACATGACACCCAAGATGAGGCCAACATCAACCTGGACCCTGAGCTGAGCAAGAAGGGGCCGCCCTGCCAGCGCATCTACAAGAAGTCTGCAGAGGAACTCCGCCAACTTCGAGAACGCGTTGAGACCCTGATGTCCAAGGGCTACATCCGACCCTCGTCCAGCCCTTATGCAGCTCCCTGCCTGATGGTCCCCAAACCAGGGAACCCCAAGGAGCTGCGACTGGTGATCGACTACCGGCTTCTCAACCGCCAGACAGTTAAGGACAAGTACCCTCTCCCAGACATCCAGATGATGTTCGACGAGATGCAGGGTGCGAAGTTCTTCTCTTCATTCGACGCGGTGGATGGCTTCTGGCAAGTTCCGATGGCTCCAGGGGATGTCGAGAAGACCGCCTTCACCACCCAGATGGGGTCATATGAGTGGTTGGTCATGCCGCAGGGGCTGCAGAATTCGCCGTCTCAGTACCAGCGACGGATGCAGCGGGCTTTGGGCCATCTCCCATTTGTCCGGATCTTCATCGATGACGTGGTCGTCTTCAGCAACACCGCTGCGGAGCACTACGAACACGTCAAACAATTGCTCCTGACGTGCAGGGAGAATGGCTACTGCCCAGTGGTACTAGTCATAGTACCAGAATCGAATCTGGTACTATCACAAGTACCAAAACGCTAGATTTTTTTTTTATGTCCTCCTCCATCTTGATGGTGATATCCATGATATACCATTACCTTAACGACCCAAACTGAGTTGTATTATGCCCCATTGGTCCATAGGTTACGTGTAGCCCTCCCAGTGGATGCATATTGCCAACAAGGTGGAGTTTTGTGTTACACAATGGTGTCTCACTTGTCTTCGAAATCATGGCGCTACTTTCGGATTTCTTTTTGAACAGACTTGGGATTCTATTCAACCCAGCGATGGCTCAAATTGAAGCTGTATAACATGGCCAATGATGGATGTGAGCATGGGGCAGTTGGCATACTGCCCGTCGCTGAAACTGCGACATGCTAAACATCCCATCTCCACCAAATGGTCCAACTCAAGATTCCTTAAGTATGAGGGCTATCGTCGATTTTGGAGCCTAGTCGTGGCACTAAAGCTACGAAATAAGTATATTATAACGTCGGATCGCCTCACCAGCGTTTATGACATCAAAAGTAAACCCATATATCGATTTTTCAAGACCTTTACATGCATGAGAAGTTGCCGTACTTGGACTCTACACATGGAACTTAAGTACGAAACCGCTCCCGATATTACTACAAAAAATGCTGAGAGGCCATTTTATCACACCCTTGGGTGTTATCGAATCCCAATACTGGCGTTAAAGACGTTCAAATGGCACAACGCATGACGACCACTTAGGATACATCCCAATAATGAAATTTGACATCATGCATGCCACCTCGTGGCCACATAGCGTGCCCTTTTAAGTCACCGCGCGCTTGGTACTTGTGACAGTACCAGAAAATTTAATTAATTTTATGGCGTTACACCCCCCAAAAGCACACCGCACATACACATACCTAAAGTTCACGAGAGTACATTTCAGCATCAATAACAATTCAAAAGGGTCCTAAATGATTTTTCAAAACCTTCATGGGACTCATACACCCCATCTAGTGCCCATAATAAAGCATACATTTTGGTACTTGTGACAGTACCATACCACCGGGCAGTAGCCAAGAAGGGCGTCTTCCTCAAGAGATCCAAGTGTCAACTGTTGAAGAAATCCTTGCGGTTCCTTGGTCACTGCATCTCCGCGGATGGCTGCAGACCCCAACACGACAAGGTGGCTGCAGTGAGGGACTGGCCCGAGCTGGAGACGGTTACCCACGTCAGGCAGTTCTTGGGCCTGGCGGGGTATTACCGCAGATTCATTCACTGTTTCTCCGAGATCGCCCAGCCCCTCACCCGGTTGACCAAGTCGGACGTACCCTGGGAGTGGGGCCCCATGCAGCAGTGGGCCTTCGAGGAGCTGAAGAAGGCCCTCACATCAGCGCCAGTGCTCGCCTTGCCCAACATTAAGGGTGCCGCAGACGGCACAGCACCTTTCGTGGTGCAGACGGATGCCAGCGGCATCGCCCTTGGGGGAGTACTGATGCAAGACAATGGAGATGGTCTTGGGCTGCGCGTGATAGCATACGAGAGCCGCCAGTTCTCAGCCGCCGAACAGAATTACCACACCGGCGAGCGTGAACTAGGTGCCCTGCATCATTGTACCACCGTCACCTGGCGGCATTACCTCATCTTCACCAACTTCCGCATCCAGGGTGACCACCGCCCCCTTGAGTGGCTGATGGAACCTGGCAGAGAGCTCAGCCGCAGACAGGCACGCTGGTACATGGATCTGGTGGAGGTGGGGTGGGAGTCCCGCGAATGGAGTACATCAAGGGGGCACTACTGCTGGTACCAGACGCCCTGTCCAGAAGACCCGACTTCAAAGACAAGGACGTTCGCGAAGGGTTGAAGGAAGCAGGAGTGATCGACCCCACCTCAGACCTGCCAAAAGACCCTCTGGCAACGCTGGAGTCTGAATGCTTCTCCAGCTCACCACCTGCGGCTCATCCCCACTGGGCCCAGACGGTTGACTGTTGGCTCTCAGCAGTGGAAACCCTCTCCGTGGCAGAGCAGGCCATGGACATGGGGGAGACCATCGCTCTCGTTAATCCGAAGCTCTATAAGGGAATGAAGGAGGATCACCTCGACTTCGACATGCCTGACTGGCCTAAAGCTGATAGCGCGAAGCCGACAGAAGCTCCACACGAACCCCCTGACCGAGCTCCACCTCAGATAAGGATAACGAGGAGTATGTCACGCGCTGGGAAAGCCTCTACGACCCCAGCGCCCCCACAGTTGGTGTCACCGAAGACGCGAACGCCTACATCACGGGCTGACGCATCGGCGGCGCCCACTGAGAAGGTGCCAGCGAGCTCACCACCCCCGCAGAAGGCGCCCCAGCAGTCAGCTCCATCCCCGGTCCTTTACCCACAGAAACGACAGGCTTCTCTCCCAGAGGACTCGCAGAATTGGCGTGTCCGAGCAGAGTACTCCTCGAAGTACGCCGAGAAGTTTGGACCCTTCGATGTGGACGCCTGTTGTGACTTTGGGGGCCGCAACAGACAGGCGGATAGATTCTGGACAGACTGCCTTTCAGAGAAATGGAGGGGCCTTCGGATTTGGTGTTACCCTCCATATAACTCCAAACACATTACTGTGGAGGCGATTCTGAACAAGTACATCACAGAATGGAAGGCGGACCCAGAAAACACCTCAGCAGTCTTCGTCCTGCCAGATCACCAGTCCAAGCTCCCCGCGTGGCGCAAACTATTCAGGAATCAGACCATACATCTCAACCTTCCATCTCATCTCATTCCATCTCATTCCATCAACCATACATCTCACTGTACGCTGGCGCGTTCATCCGGGTATAGCGAACGGAATTTTGAGTTTCTAAAACCCCCAATAGTTGCGATTGCGGGTATCATTCTACGTGATGCGCGTATCGATAAACTTAGTAGGAATATGTGATAATATTCAATAGGAAATTCTTGCTTAGATTAATACATGATCTTAAGAAGTAATCTTGTTTTGGCTCGACAGGGGCACACTGCGGGGGAAACGTTCCGTGTTATTCTTAAAATTGCATATTTAACAAATGACATTTGAACATTGCAAAATGCGCCCCTTGCAAAACCCGACAGACAGTCCTGTCGACCGTGAATCCGTGACACGTGAAGAGGCAATTGAAACGATAGCGACAGCAAATCTTTGAAAATGACCTACCGTATCGCATATGCCACCGCAGGATCAAATCTAAATATTATAATATTTAGATAGAGTCTTAGAGAGCAACTTACAGTTTAATATAAATGTCCCCAAGTTGGTGAACACCCGTGAAGTATAAATATGCGCCAACTTCGAATAGTATAAATAGGACAGTAAACAGGACGAGTACTTCGGTTCCTTTCACGTGCTGACGTGTCAGTAATTACTTAGTGACGGAATCGTGAACAACTCGAATTAAAGTTGAAGATCTGAACCGCAAAAATAAATCACATCGACTGTCACAGTAAATCGTCTCTAGAATATAAATCGAAATAGCGTTGCGCTTTTTAAGTGTGTGTCAGAAAAGTGTGAGGCCAATATGCAGATCGTGGAGGTCGTCCCTACTCACGATGATAAGGGCGAACCTAATCAGTTCTTCGAGAACCCAGATGGGAAGGCCTTCGACCTTCGCTGGCCTGTCCTGATAGTGCACGCCCCTCCCGCCAAACCACAGTCAGCACGCGTGAGACATCCGCGAACGGCTCCAGCTGTGATAAGGACGGGTGAGGCAGCAGCCTTCAGGGACACAATCTCCCAGCAGTCGGACTCGAAGTTCCTGCGTGCGTTGAAAGCGGAGTACACCCGAGAGGGATCACTCCGTTCGCTGCGAGAGAAGGTGAAGGCGGCGCCACACCAATGCCTACAGGACTTCAGACTGGTGGGTGAGGTGGTTTGGAGAACCGCAGCAGGGAGATATTAGTTGGTGCTGGGGGAGGATTCTCCACTTCGGGAGGTAGTGATTCGTCATGCTCACGAGTCATTGTCCTCAGGTCACACTGGGCGAGACAAGACTCTGGAAAGAGTGCTGCGACGCTTTTATTGGCGTGGTGCTGCAGAAGATGTGGGCACCTGGGTTGCATCCTGCGCGGTGTGCCAATCGGTGAGGCCGCGGGGAACTTACCCGGATGGGTTGCTAAACCCTCACAGCATCCCGAACAGACCATGGCAAGATGTCGCGGTGGACTTCGTCACCGGCCTGCCAGTATCAGAGAGAGGTAATGACGCTTTCGTGGCCTTCACGTGCAAGCTGACGAAGATGGCCACGTTATACCGATGAACTTCGGCGACAGCTCTGCAGCTGTGGTGGCCAGAATCTACTTTGACTCGGTGTGGCGCTTGCATGGCGCACCTATGAAAATTGTCTCTGACCGTGACCCGCGGTTTCAAGATGCCTTCTGGCAGGAGCTCATGAGACTGATGGGTGTGAAAGTGGCTCGCACCACGCCGTACAACCCTCGGTCTGACGGCCAAGCGGAACACAGCAACAGAGTTATTGAGGACATGCTCAGGTCCTTCGTAGACGCCAATGTGGAGGACTGGGACCTGTTCACCACTAACGTGGAGTTCGCGATCAATGACTCCAGAAGTGAATCTACTGGCTTCACGCCATTTGAGCTAGTGTTTGGGTTCTCGCCGCTGTCGCAGTTGGACCTTTTCCTGGAGGCCGCGCAGTCCACCGCTGGACGACGAACAGGGGGAGTAGGTACCGCACACGAGGTGGCCGCGAAATTTTCGTCGCAGCTGCGGGACGCCAGGCAGCGGTTGGAGCTGGCTCAACAGCGACAGCGCGAGCAGTTTGATCGCAGGCACGGACAGCGGGAGTATGCTGTTGGAGATCTGGTCTGGATAGAAGCGAAACACCTTACAGAGAAGGTGATGGATCGCTCCATCTGCAGGAAGTTGACCAAGCGCTGGCATGGACCGGTCCCTGTGACCGAACGCTTCTTCAGTGATGTGCAGATGACCATGCCAGAGGCTGACAGGGGAGCTCCAGTAGCCTACCGCCTACGCCTCCCTCCACACTGGCGGATACACGACGTGTTCGCTCAACACCGCCTCAAACCGTACACCAGCGGTCAAGATGCTTTCGCCGCGCGAGATCACCTAGCAGTACCTGAAGAGGTGGTAGTGGACGGTCAGAAGGAAGCACACGTTGAGCGTATTCTTGCACGTCGGGTGCGGTCTGTTCGAGGAAAAGAGGTGGAAGAGTGGAAGGTTCGCTGGACTGGCTACTCCAAAGCTCACGACCAATGGATGACGCGTGACAAACTCGAACGCGGAGGTCCACTTCAACAGCTTCGTGAATTCGAGCAAGCGAGACTGCACATGGAAGCACAAGTTCGCGACGAAGCCACTCGGCGACGCGAGCAACGTGGCCGTCACTCTGCTCAAGCTGGAATGACACTGGCTCACCTCGTCACTAACCCCTGCGAGGAAGACAGATCCGCTGTCCGGCTAAGCTTGCTGAGCATCAAACTGATAATCACATAAACAGTGTCTGGCCGAGGCTTTATGCTCTCGGAAACCCAGACAGTAAAGCAAGACTGTACTACTGTACTGTACTACTGTACAGTACAGTGCTAGGATGTCACGGACACGATACGGAAGCAGGGTCAGGCTAGGGGCTAGTCAGAGCCCATAATAACTAAGCCTAAACCCGAAGTCCAGCACACCACCCGTGGGTGTGACTACCTAGCAAAGCAGGTACAGGATACTACAACCACGAGATAACAAACAAACACCTAACATTCACTTCGGTGGAAACCGATCACTCCTAGCTGGGTGCCGGGGTCTTGACCCGGTCATCCCACTACTGGGCTAAAGCTAATCAAGCTGCCAGGACAATTGCTAGGAAACTCGGCCACTTTGAAGCTGGTCAGCAGAGCTGAGTTCAGCGGCCGGGATGTAAGCACAGAAGAATCCCGAAGTGAATTGTAAGCCGTCTGTTGCAAATTGAGCACCACCAGGCCCAAGTGGGCAAGGTGGATCCACAGCAGAAAGTAAAGCAACTGAAGAACTGTAACAAGCAGAACCCCATGGCGGTTTGAGCATTGAAGAAGGACACATGAGAACTCCATCGTCTGGCGGCCAATCACGGATGTCTGCAGCACCAAGTGGTGGAATCGAAGCAGAGAGATCTCCAGTAGACCGACGGGCGGTGGCTCCGGGCTCAACCAGCAGGGTAGATATCTTCCGCGGAGGTGACTCGGCCCGCATTGGGATTTTACTTCGGCCACATTTCGGCCCGTCTCGGCCCGAACCCAAAATTGCCCGCCGCAGGCGCAAAATTTTAATTTTAAGTATGACAATTTGTCAAAAATCGATAAAATTTTGGAAATTTATCGATTTTCCCTCAATGCGACTCGGCCCATCCGCAACTTTTCCTTCGGCCCGCCTTCGGCCCGGGCCTCCGTGACACGGCCCCGGGCCGGCCAATCCCAGGAAGATATCTTCCCTGTCAACCAGGCCCCTGTCACCACCGCCCACGGCAACCAGAGACGCCGTAGCGCTGGCCAGTAGAGAACAGCAAAGCACCGAAGACATCAATGCACACCGGAGAAAGCTCGGCGGAGCCCGCGGCCGGTACACCGGAGCTGCTGCTGGCGATGCTCCCCCGTCAGCAAGGTCAGAGTCAGAGCCATGCCCAAGAGTGCCGAAGGAGCCAAAAGCCACTCGCTGCCCGCCGTCAGAGTCATCGTCAGAGCCTTGGTCATTGTCAGAGACCTCAGAGCCAATGTCAGAAGCCTCAATCCTCATGCCAGCAAACAGCGGAGCCGGTGCAGAGTCGCCAAGCTGGAGTGACGGGACAGAGCCAGGCAAGCCGAGAGAGCCAGGGACAACCACTGGCGGGTCATGAGCCGCAGGCACACCACCAGCCACGAGTGCAGAGGGATGCCGAACCGCAGGCGGTGGCGGAACCGAGCCCCGTGCATCCGAGTGGAATGTGGCCAGACCAAACTGAGCCATGCCGTCATCGTCAGCCGCCGCATCCTGAGCGGAAGCCGCCGCATCCTGAAAGTGCCGCAGAGATGTGGGCTCAGCCGTCACAAAAGAACATGCTGACAGCTCGCACACCTCTGGGCGACCCTCCATCATGCAGAGCGACTCGAAGGCATGCTCATCCCCAGCGTCATAGAAACGCTGGAAACGAACAGCCAAGCAGTCAGTCTCATAGTTCTCAACTGCACCACAGTAGTGGGCAGACTGAGGACCGCCGTTGGGGCATTCAGCATGCCAGTGCTTCAAACCACTTTGTGCACACTCCGCATTTCTGCAGTGAGGCACGAAGGCACCGCTCTTCTTGTCAAACGAGACAGGAGGAGCGGTGCCAAGTGGCTTAACACCAGCACGATGATGCTTAGCAGCAGAGCGGGTAAGGTGCTTGCCCGCAGGCGGTGCCCCTTCCCGCTTCTGCCGCTTTAGGTCACGAATGTCCTGCTGCATGCGCTCCAGCTGCTTCTGCAGACTGGACAACGCCGCAGCCAGGTCAGACGCGCCATCGCCGAATGACAGAGCAGAGATAGGGGTGCCAGAGACTTTCAGGCCGTGGCGGAACTGCTCCCGCACACGAGCCTGAATAGTCAGAAGAGACACGCCCTGCCGCTGGTCAGCTCGAGCCAAGGAATTAGCCAAGTCACGGTATAGAGCCGCATTGCCGAGAGCCTTGAGAAACTGCCGCTTCACCGCGTCCTCTGGCAAGTTGTGGGAACGCTGAACGTCCCGCAACAGGCCATTGAACTCACGGATGCCACGGTCAGGATCTTCGCTGCTGGGGATGCGAACCGCCAGCAGCGACTCAAAAGAGTCAAAGGGTTCTGAGCGTTCCTGGAGCATGCGCACCACCTCAAGGGCAGCGCGCTTGCCATCTCCAGGAACGTCAGACCCAGAGGCCTCAAGCTAGTCACGAGCAGGCGAGCCAGGGCGAGCCAGAAACGTCAGAGCCGAAAGCAGCAACTCGTTGCCCTCATGCCTAGCCGCAACAGTCATGTCAGTCAGGTCAAAGAGGGGAGCAAGTGCCTGCGACTGCAGAAGAAACTGTGCTCTAAGCTCATGCATGATCTGCGAAAAAATGTCGACCGCGTCGGACTCCGTACCAGCGAAGCGGTCCGATTTCTCTCCGAGAATTTTCGTGGCAACGATTTTTGCAACCTTTCTGTCAAAATTGTCGCGAGCAAGCTGTTGACATTTGTCGAGAACCTCCCTCGCAGCTGCGGTGGACGGAGCTGGCAGCTGCGGGGTGTGTGGTGTCGCAGTGTGCTGCGCACCCACATCATCAAAAATCGTCTCCAATCTACGGACGCGAGACCGCGTCATTCTATTTGCTGTGGTAACCATGATGGAGAGACAGCGGAAAGGTTGAGCTAATCAAGGGTGGTGGTACAAAATTGCCACGGCGGCCAGATAATCCGTAGTAGTCTCAGCGCAACAGATCGAAATTCACAGGTCGTGAGCGGAAAATGAGAGCGGCCAAAACGTGCAACGTGTGGAGCGACCTCGCCAGAGCCAGTGGCGCACGATGTAAATAAACCCTCGCTGCGACGATACTGCCGTAAAATAAAAAAAAACAATCCGTCAACTGCCGATCTCCTGCGCAGCGAAGGCGAGCACAACATGTGCCGCCATCACTGCCATGCTAAAAGGCCATACCGCGAGAACAATACACCACCGCCCAAGTGGGCGCTCAACCCCTCCTACGTCCTACTTAGCCGAACATGGCAACAGCAAGGCGCTGTGCCATCATCAGAATCACCGGAAAGCCGGTGCGGGACATAACCTGCGAGGAAGACAGATCCGCTGTCCGGCTAAGCTCGCTGAGCATCAAACCGATAATCACATAAACAGTGTCTGGCCGAGGCTTTATGCTCTCGGAAACCCAGACAGTAAAGCAAGACTGTACTACTGTACTGTACTACTGTACAGTACAGTGCTAGGATGTCACGGACACGATACGGAAGCAGGGTCAGGCTAGGGGCTAGTCAGAGCCCATAATAACTAAGCCTAAACCCGAAGTCCAGCAACCCCTGCGATGAACTGGACCAGCTCGAACAGATGGAACATGATATCCCTCTGCCGTGGGAACGTCAAGAGCGTACGGAAGATGGGTCGTTGGCACTGTTGACAGAGCTGCTGGCAATACAGACGGAAGTAACCCGCATGCCCAGAATTCTTGTACTTTTCAGCGGCACTGGCTCAGTAGAGAGAGAATTCCTGAATTGCTTCCCCTCCGCTTCAATGGTGACCCTCGACTCCGAACACATCTGGCATCCCACTCATGTGCATGACATCCTACAGTGGGACTACAAACAATACCCGCCTGGATTCTTCGATGTCGTTTGGGCAAGTCCCCCCTGTAGGCAGTACAGTCAAGCGCGCACCACTGGAGGACCCCCTGATCTTCCCCAGGCTGACAAAATCGTACGGCGAGCATTGCAGATCATTGACTACTTGGAGCCAAATCATTGGTTCATGGAGAACCCCAGAGGTCGCTTCCCCAACGCGCTGCGGCTTCGCCCCATGATGCGTCAACTTCCTCCCCCGCTGGTGTGTACCTACTGCATGTACGGCACGCAGTACATGAAGCCCACCTGCATATGGACGAACTCAGCACCACCCACGCCCCTGCTACGCTGTACTGCTTCGACACCGTGTGCGTGCAGATGGGCAACCGGTGCTCATCCAGAGACTGCTCAGCTGGGACCTCATCCGCAGCAGACTGGAGCGGGCCAATCCGCGAGCGTATATCCCGTACCAGCGCCCCTGCTGCGACAACTTTTTCGACATTTACGCCTCCGCAAGACTGAAGACCCGCTTTAGATTCCAAGCGGCACCCTCCTTCGTGAAAGTGGTGCCCTGGTAGCGGCAGGCAAGTTGTGCTCGAAGAGGAACCAGAGAACCTAAGAACTGGAAACAGAAAGGAACCAGAAAACCTAAGAACTGGAACTTAGATGGGTACCTTAGCGGAGTGATCCCAGGAGGTAGACCACTCCTAAGGGGGGAAGAGTTGTGCCCGGAGGCACAGCGTGAGCCGATATGCCTATGCGTCTATATGTGTGTCATCGGGGGTAATCTGGGATTGGCACGATGACAGTGAAATTGGGCTTGAAATCACGATGAGAATGAATACCAGATGTCCGGGGTATGACAGTATGACTATGACACTATGACACTATAGTAGTATGACAGTACTGTGGGGGGTGTCATCGTGGCACTCAGTCAGACCCTCGAAGAATGGTCAGATTCGCATCGGGGTTGAAAAGACAATGAAATCGAATATCAGATGTCGGGGCTATGACAGTATGACAGTATGACAGTATGACAGTACAGTAGTATGACAGTACAGTAGTATGACAGTACTGTGGGGCAGTCATCGTGTCAGTCTGTCGACATAGCATCTGAATCGAGAATGACGAATCGGAATTAGAAATGAGATCGGATCGGGAATTGAACGTTGAGCCGAAGTGTGACATCGGCTCTCGAGTGGTTGACCCTGCAACCTGAGTGACGAGTGAATAAGTGGAGCACTTGGGAAGTGTTTAGCCTTCATAACTCGGAACCGACTTATCGTTTGTACCTCAATCTGGCCCTGATCCAGTATATTATAAAATCCGAATTGTGTACCTTTGCACGTTCAATCAAACACATATTTTCGAGCATCTGTCGTAGTGCCCCAGGCACATGGGTGGTAATTTCGTGCGGCCTTTTGTACCCGCAAAGGTGCGCGCTTTCGCTGCATGTCCTCAAGTTTCCGCAAACGTTTTCTTCCGATTGTTACGTGTAATCGTGCAAGTGCAGGGCGTGATCTTGAAAATTGAACAGGTTTTGGTTAGTGTCTGTGAATCGAGATGCACAGGAATTCGAGAAGGCACAAAACATTTTATTGAGTGCCTACAATTGTGGAGTTTATAATGTTCAGAGATAAATCGTCGTCTTAGTGGGCTATATAGATGTATTTTCGTATGTAAGAGGTTATCTAGTCTAGTCGGAGAGAACAAACAAATAACTCGTTAACATTTCCATCTGATTCGACTTTCCAAGTAGTACAATGATCGGTTTGCACGTGAATTACAATACTTTGAGTATTCCCATATATGGAACCAACTCCTGGGCCAGCTTTTCACCATATACATAAAAAAAGGACTGTAGCCTTTTGCCTGACAGTTCCAGGCTGAAAACAAAAACACCTAGGCTTTTAGAAAAGCCTATCTTCTAAGGGAAAAAAATGGGACTTGTCACAAGAACTCTACTAACAATACAATAATTTCCCTACTATCTACTTGACCTGCTTCACCAGCCACTCCATGCCATCTTGCAACCCAGTTCCATTCTTGGCTGCAACAAAACAGTATACATAACTTTTGTAAGTAGCTGAAACAACCTTTCAGACGGGATAGTAAAAGTCACGAAGAGAAGTTTTCCCAGAGCTTGATGTAAAAGTTCTAACTTGGGGCCGTGAATAAGCAAATAGATAAGCAAATAAGTCGGGAGCAAATGCCGAAGGATCACACGTCGATCTGAAGATCGGGAACTTCTCTGTTGCACAGTTTAAAGCACCACAGTAACAAGAAATAATACGTTAGCAAAGTAGCGCATCGCACCAGAGCAGGGCTGAATCTGCCAGGGACGATCACGGATAGAGAACAAGTTCAAACCCTCAGCAACCTGTCGTCAGAAACGAGACAGGGTTTCGCTCATCGTGGTCAGGCAGTGGTTCACGGTTAAAAACACCAAGAAAACACAGATAGGTCAAGTGAACACCACGTGCAAAATATCAGTACTCATATGATCGTGATGGTGACCGAAACACCAGGGAAACAGGAGAACAAGTTGCGTGCAACCATGCGAGATCTGTCCCTTTCGAGATAAACACGACGAAGAGTTCATTTAAGGGACTTGCCTCGTTTGCGGGTAGGGCATTCAACAAGTCTTGCTTGTTGGCCAGAACGAGAAGTGGGACACCAGCAAGCTTGTCCTCCTCGAGCAACTTGCTCAACTCGTCGCCTGAATAGAGATGTGACCCGCACGAAAGTTGGAACATGGATACTTTTTATCAGCTGTATTAATACCAGTTAACGGAATAAATGAGATGTCAAGACGAAGCAGCTTGTCTATTTTTGACCATATGCTGTAGAAAACGGGTGTCGACATGACCTGTCACAGGAGGTCTCAGGATCGAGGTACTAACCGGTTTCTTCGAGGCGCTTGCGGTCTGCGCTGTCAATGACGTACAACAAGCAATCTGTCTGGTCGAAATAGTTACGCCTGGGTGGTGTGCAGACTTGATCGTTCAAACTTCTAAGCATGCTTTGAAGGACAAAAATATGCACAAAATTCACAGGTAACGAACCAGTATGGGCGGATAGATTTTTGACCACCAATATCCCAAACGTTCAACTTGAAGCCCTCGTGCATCAAAGACTTAATGTTGAAACCCTGCAAACAAATATCCGGGTATCAGGCGGCTGCAACACAAAAACCGCCGGAGCATATCACAGTGGCCTATGGGCTGTATGTCCTGACTGTTGAGCAGGTCAGGAGCTCTTACAACCAAAAGCTTAAGAGCAACATGCTATGCAGACTTATTCACATGGGCCCAAGACCGACACACTGTTTTCACTTGCGAGGTCGCTAAAACATTTCTCAGGGTGGGTGGGAGGTCAAAGGTGGCGGATCACGAGCAGATGGATACGAAACTGGAAGTCCGACCGAAGACTCGTGTAATACCTGTGTAGGTGTGATTGTGGTAACGTCCTCATCTGAAAGCTTCTTGAGGATAGTAGTCTTGCCAGCGTTGTCAAGACCCAGGACGAGGATACGGGCCTGCAAACACGGGGGCAGTCGTGCTCAGACGACGTTTCCCTGGTTTGACCTTGCCTGAAACTTTTTAAAGGCCTCAAAGCGTCCATCGAAAGGTAAGATGCTCGTGTGACTAACTATTCTTGCGTAAAGTCGTTGGGGAACAGTTTGGTTTTTTGAAACTCCGACAGGAAAGGACCCGTGTTACCAACCGTGGAAGAAGAAAAAAACTTCCTCTACGCAACTAAATTCAAGCGGCAAGGCGAAGTTTAATAAGGCTGCAGTTGGAGCTGTAAGTGTCGGCACATGTTAACGGTTTCAAGGGCTAAGTTTGGGAAATACCTCGCCATCGGATTTCTTAAGCTGGCGGAGAAGAGAAAGAAGTCCCTATGATAAGAAGAAGTGCAAAAAAAAGTCAACGATCAAGTCAAGGATGAGGTGAAGGCATATGTAAGCATGCCTGTAAGACAGAAGATGCTCGTGGACGTGGTCGCGGGTCGCACACAAGTAGCCCTTGGAGCAAAAAGCTCAGGCCGCTAAGATACAATATCACACAAAGTTCGAAGAAGGGATCTTGGTTAAAAACGCATAAGGCTTCTAAGATGCTGCTGCTAATCTAGATACAGTCTTTGCTCGGAAGTTGATCCTTGCGCCGTTGTTTCGGGTGGATAACGACAGGCCAGGGTAGCAGTTCCTGGGCTCACGGCAAACCTAAGCAGTGAGGGGTGCACGAGGCAGTGAAAACTCACCATCGTTCTATTAAGTTCAAATTCTCAAAGGTGGTGCCTTTGAGCACAATCACTTTCTTGTCGAGACGAATTGTAAGAGCGCCGTGCAAAGGAAGTTGACTCTTTCTTCAGTCTGTTTGATTCCCGAGTCGGTCGTATGTCAGCAAACGTTCACGCGTCCCCGCTCGGCTGTTTTGGCTTTTTCATTTGTCCGTTCCCTTGATGACGTCGCCGCAGTCGCGCTCTCGCGCGCGCCTTTCCGCTTCGGTCGGCTGGTCGCTCGCGCTTGCTGGCACCTCCCTCCTCTGCTCTTTATCGTTTGTGTTCTGTGACATCATGATCAAGGTACTGTACCACTTTTTGTAAGACTCGAGGATTGACCGGTCTTGTGCCAAATCTGTCATTTCAGGATCCAATGAAAAACAGCAATTCTTTCCGGCGATTTTCCCACGTCAGCGGAACAGATGCGATTTCTCGTATGACATTCCTGAAGCAGTCGCAAAATGTCACGATAAGTCATACTGTAGTCATGCCAAGAGCATCTTTCATGCATGACGGACAAGGGAAAAGTATCACGATTTCGAATTTGCTGAAGGACTGTCGAACCGTTTTGCTTTAGGCAGCAGTAGCGGACGTCTCAGGGTGCAGTTGAACAATCGCATAAGTATTACTTAATGGTTCGGAATACCATATTTGATATACGAAATATACAACATAACGTTCTGACGGTATCACTCACTCGGCGAGAAGCAAATCCTTGCATCGATTGCCATCGAAGCGGGTTGGACCTGCGCAATTGAACTATCTCTTTACTGGACGACTAGTTCCAACCCCTTGGAACTAAAATTCCCTACTAAATTTGTACATCGTACCACATACACCAGAATGATGCAATTGGTGCAAATTTCCTATTTTGGGCCCCAATGGGTCTTAGGGACATCGGGAATTTTGAATTTGAATGTTGAATTTCAATCAATGTGGAGCCGAAACTGCAGTACGACATGCCTTTGGAAGCGCAGGAAACGACTCCAGTGGGTGCATATTTGATATTTGTGTTTCGTTTCCTAACTTGAACAGGTGCAACGACCCAACGAGTGTCGAAAAACTATTCAAGCGCGTGCTTAAAGTATATTGAAGATCTACTCTGTGGCCATCGGAAAGTTACGGAGCGTTTGAGCAAGCTCATGGGGAAACAGAAACTGTACCACTAGACCAGAAGCCCGAAAAGGGTTGAGCCAGGCCGGGATCGAGCCCGTGACCTCTCGCATACCGGACGAGCGCTCTGCCGTTGAGCTACTCTGGCTATTGATGGCGATTCTGGTGCGGTACAGAGTACTGACTCCCCACGGTGCCACGTAGGCGGCGAAGAGTGAAACACGAAGGATACAACTTTTCCCCCAATCTGCCGTTGCGGTGCGCTCTCTGTTGGGGCATCGCGCGGCTATGGGCGGCGCGACTGTTGGGGGCGCGCGGCCTGTGCGGCACGATTGTATCCTTCATGACACAACCTCACTCTGAAGTGTCTACGTGGCACAACCACAACCAGCTGCCGGCGTCACACCTGCGCAGTGGAAGCGTGGTAAGAGCCCATAACCTCATGGGGAAACAGAAACTGTACCGCTAGACCAGAAGCCCGAAAAAGGTGAGCCAGGCCGGGATCGAGCCCGTGACCTCTCGCATACCGGACGAGCGCTCTGCCGTTGAGCTACTCTGGCTATTGATGGCGATTCCGGTGCGGTACAGAGTACTGACTCCCCACGGTGCCACGTAGGCGGCGAAGAGTGAAACACGAAGGATACAAACTTTCCCCCAATCTGCCGTTGCGGTGCGCTCTCTGTCGGGGCATCGCGCGGCTTGTGCGGCGCGACTGTTGGGGGCGCGCGGCTTGTGCGGCGCGATTGTATCCTCCATGACAAGCGTGGCAACCGAACTTTTCAAGGCACGGGCGCATTCTGTCGGAATACCGGCTGCATCATGTCCTCCCTGTGCGAACAGAGGCTGCATTAAAGCATTTGCCTCTGTGTGTTGTTGTCCAGCCTGAAGCGAAACCGGACGCATCGGAAAGTTACAGAGCGTTTGCGCAAGCGTGGCAACCGAGCTTTTCCAGGCACGGGCGCATTCTGTCGGAATACCGGCTGATCTCGTCCTGCCTGTGCGCACAACGGTTGTATTGCGGCATCTGCCTCTGTGTGTTGTTGTTCAGCCTGAAGCGAAACCGGACGCATCGGAAAGTTACGGAGCATTTGAGTAAATTTAGGCACGGGCGCATTCTGTCGGAATATTGGCTTCACCTGGTCCTGCCTGTGCGCACAGCGGAGGTTTAAAACATATACTTCTGTGTGTTGTCGTACAGCATGACTCGAAACGCAGGCATCCTGAAAGAGCATTTCTTTACATTTTGCAACGCCGTTAGTGTTGTGAGATATATTGTGTCGACAATATATCGGGTGTTCACTGAGTTATTATCATACAAGTGTAAACTGATTATAAGATAAACGAATATAAGGCGGTCTGTGACCTAAGTATTTGTCACCTAGTACTGTACGAGTACTGGTACAACTAACGGGAGTCAGAGCAAGTTATGACCTACGGGTCACTGAATCCAGCACACCACCCTGTGATTGTACAATGTACATAGTGTTGTTACAGGTGGCAGAGAGCGGCTCACAGACAAAATGTTCCGAAACAACAAACAGCTAAGAGCTGGAAACTGCTAGAGGGAGGCCTGTGCTTTAGCCAGGGCGGTCCCTTTCTAAAACCGTTGCTAGGTAATTGCTTCAAGCTAAGTTCCTACAGCCAATCTCAAAGCTACTTAGCCACTTTCAAAGTGGTCCACAAAGCTGCAGAGTTCACCAGTGTTGAAGATGTTGTCAGAGTCAAAGATGTTCAACCAAAACCAGAGTCCAGAAGCCATAGTCCAGAACCAGAGTCCAGAAGCCAGAGTCCAGAATCAGAAACCAAAACCAGAATCCAGAAGCCAAGACCAGAAGCCAGAACCAGAACAAGACTCGTAGAGTAAATTCAGGAATCCAGAAAGATGAAAATCTGAGTCCAAGTCTGCCGAAACCACAAAAGGAAAAGGGATGCCGAAAGCAAAAATGCACGGCAAGGCAGATAGGCTGTTGGCAGTCGCCCAAGTGGGATGTACTGTTGCGGTGAAGTCAGCGGCTCGATCGAGCACCACCGAACCGCCCTGAACCGTTGAGACACATGCAAGACACATGAGTGCGGGCAGGGCTAGGGATGCAAAAGAGAAGACTCTCGGCAATGTTGCCACACCGACACGTGACCGTGTAGCCGGTGAGGCCGAGCGTTGTGTCGCAGGTTTTCCGATGGCGAGGAGGGGCGCGCTTTCTTGAGGTGTGGAAGTCTAGGGCAACCTAGCTTGGGATCACACCCAACCACATCGGACCCACCTTGTTCTCACGTTTTATTCAACTCACTTTGAATATGCATACAAAGTTTGAGGAGCATCGAGGTGTGATAAGTTAGAGACTGATTTATCTTTTTGGGTTTATGGCGTCATCGCGACCTCTTGGGGTGTGGAAGTCAAGGTTGAGCATGCCAACCTTGCTTGGGTTCGAACCCAACCACATCGAAGTCCTCTGTGTTAGCGCACGAAACTTTGCACTAAATTTGCTGAGAGTAATATTAGTTCACCATCTTGCGCGCAAGGATTGTCGTCAAGTATGCACGAGAAGGTCACTTCATGACAAAGAGCTTTTTGGGTTTGGGTTTTCATGTACCCAAACCAACAAATGCCAAACAGTCAAGATCTTCCCGTGCTTCCTGGCAAAGGAAACTACGCTGATATTTTGCCAATATATATATCTTCAAGTTCCCTAAAGCACAAGGACTGAGATACATTGTTTGCGAAACAAACAGTTTATTTCCTTGGCAGATTTATTGGGTTTGGGCTCGAATGTACCCAAATGCCTATTACCCGCAGCTTAAGGTGGCTTAAGCCACCTTAACTTAAAGGGCTCATGGGGGCTTCTTCGGCGGTGCTTTCAAGATTTGGAGATCTATGTCGTCAAGATCTTGAGCTGCTCTTTCTGCAGTGTCTTATAAAAAGTTTGATCTGAGTTCATCTTGACCCTCAAAATCTCGGTTGAAGTAGGGTGGGTATTTCCCAATTTTCCTTAAGATGGCTTAAGCCACCTTAAGCTAATTAGCTCACTGGGGGCTTCCTCTAAGACGCTTTCAAAATTTGGAGACCTATGTTGTCAAGATCTCGAGCTGCTCTTTCTGCAGTGTCTCGCCAAAAGTTTGATCCGAGGTCATCTTGACCCTCAAAATCTCGGTTGAAGTAGCATGGGTAGGTAAAACCCCAAAATCACTTGGAAATTTTACAACTTTTCCTACCCCTCGCATACTTCCCAAAATTGCTCACGGATAAGCTTGATTCACTCAATAGTGTAGATGCGTGTGTAAAAGAGGACATCTTCCCCGTCATTTTGAGCTAATAAAAACCAGAATCCGGTAACGACAACTCCCAATATTCCCACCAAAGGGTAAGTTGGGTGCACCCAACTTAAATGGCTCTTAAGTTGGGCCCACCCAACCACCGGGTAATAGGCACAAGGGCTTCCCGTGCGTTCTAGCGCACGAGACTTTCCACAAATATTGTCGAGAAATATACATTTAAGTTCCCTGAAGCTCAAGGACTGGCATACACTGTGCCCGAAACGAACAGTTTATTTCTTTGGCAGATTTATTGGGTTTGGGCTCGAATGTACCCAAACCCAATACATGCCAAACAGCCAAGGGCTTCCCCTGCGTTCTAGCGCACGAGACTTTCCACAAATATTCTCGAGATATATCTCTTTAAGTTTCCTGAAGCTCAAGGACTGAGATACATTGTTCGCGAAATGATCAGTTTATTTCTATGGCAGATTTATTGGGTTTGGGCTCGAATGGACCCAAAAACCAATACATGCCAAACAGCCAAGGGCTTCCCGTACTGGAATATCCCGGTTCAAGATATCAGACAGTCAGTGAACCAATATAGATAAACTCGTATAAGAAATAAACCCTAAGCTAGATATACCCGGAACGGTCACGGAGTCGGAACGGTCTCGGTCCTAGCTACCTGTGACACCTTGATGTGTCACAGCACGGGCTTACGGATCAGTCACAGGTCCAGTGTTGGCTACCTAGGAATCTGTCATAGGGGCCTGCACCGGGACTCCCGGTCAGGGCTGCCTATACAGATTTCAGCACACCACCCCAGCACTGTGGGTGGTGACTGACAGGTAAGTCAGAGAAGTCAAGATAAGTTAGGGTAGGAGCTAGGGTGACAAACCTAACTGCTAATTCAACTGTGCTATTCTGATACACAAATTGAAACCCTCTAGCCGGCACAAGAGCAGAAACATACAGGTACTCAGGTCCTGCTAAACTACTGAAAAGCACTGTGGCAGCAAACCAGATTGAAGATTGTAGATGTCAAAGTAAAGCATAAACCAAATTGAAGACCATGTTGAGGTCAAAGCACATCTCAGTACACCACCATAGTGGTGCACTGCCAGAGCCAGAAGTAAAGCTACTCGGGGTCAAAGTCCAGAGGTGCACCGCCACCACAATGCCCACGGCAGTAGCCTGCAGCACCGCTCTCCAGTGGGTCAGGCGGTCGGTGAACCACCGTCGCAGCACCCAGGGAGTGCAGTACTGCATCCAGCGGTGACGGGGTCCAGCTCGGATATACCAGGGTAGATGCACAAATCCCCTCTGCACAGCACAGGCTGCGGTGCAGCCCGACCCGATACCTGCACAGAGTCGATGTCATTGGCCGCCGTGTAGGCGGCAGCTCCCACTCCCATGATCGAGATCAAAAGAAAGAGAGAGACAAGGTAATGAAACCCCCACGGGCCCGCGTGTGCGGGGAAGCCCCATGGCGGCTTGCCACATCCGTAGGTGCGGGAAGCACCACCAGACACAGGCACGTGGGTCGCGGGCTCCGACGCATGATTTGCCGAAATGGCCGGAGCCCGCGGCTTCACGATGAAGTTGCCGTCTGCGAGGTCCTCGTAGTCGTCCGTGTCGTAACCCGTGAGATCAATCTGCCCGATGGCGGCGTGGTTCACGGTCTGAACGAACCCAGCGAACTCACCGTCCGCGTCCGCTGTGGTGGTTACCCGCGCCGATTGCAGTGGCGCGGGTTTCACATCCTTTCCCTGCGAGACAGGCATAGCAGGGGCCGGCACGGCGGATGCCGATGCCGCCGCACCACCTGCCGGAACCTGCTCCTCTGGCGTGGTCCCCGCTGCGGCGGGCCCGCACACCAGAGCCGAAGCCTGCTGCTCGATGCCGTCAGGAGGCGGGAAAGATGCGTGCGTGAAGTGCACCTGGTGATTGGCCGCGGAGTGAACCTCCGCGGCAAGATCGTCGAGCCGTCGGAGAATGTCGTCCCCTACGGGCTCGTCGGAAGCTGACTGCTGCTCCACCGCGAAGCCGTAGGCGGACACGTCGATGCCGCCCACCGCTCCCGCACAAAGCACCGCAGGCGGCCCGTACGCGGCGGCCGCACGAGCAAAGGACTCCGCGCCATCGTCCGCTGCCTGCTGGAAGAGTGCGCACATGGCAAGCGCATGCACCCCCTCCGCGTCCTCCTCGTCGATAGGAATGCAGAATGCCGCAGCGGAGGTGGGCGGGTGTTGGCGCCCGCCCAACGGGCAGTCGCGGTAGAAGTGGTAGCTCTCACCTTTGCCCGCCTTCTTGCACCTGCCGCAGAACGGCTTTGCTCGCTGGTCGTCCCGGTCGAATCCCACGGGCGGCACCTTGTGCTGCCCCATACGGTAGCCCCTCGGCTGCTGCGCACGCTGCTGCTGCTGTTGCCGCTGCTTGTCCCGCTGTTGCCGCACCACCGGAGCGCCCTCCCCGTGCTGCCGCTGTACTAGCTCCTTCAGCTCCGTGATCTTCACGAGGAGGGCGTCGTACTCGCTGCTGGAGAGGTGTGCGGAGATGCCGTCCGCGCCAGAAGCTGCCTTCCCCGTGTCAGGCTGAGCCCAAGCCTGGTAGATCTCTACCACCATGGAGCGGAGTGAGGCCAACGGTACATGGGCCAAGTCAGCAGCCACACAGTAATCTGACACACACTTAAAAAACGCAACGCTATCGATGGAAAAATTCGCTCAATTTCTGAAATCGCCTTGACAGACGCTACGATTAACAATATCTGACGATCCAGAAAAATTCGCTCAAATGAAGTGGCGACATCTAAAACGTCCGATTCTCACAAGAGACGATCCTCGGGTCGAGGAACCCTTATCCTGCTTTCAAGAACACTTCGAGAACGCTCGTTTCCTGAATTTAGACAGTGCTGGATCGGGTGCATATCACGTCATGAAAGAGAACTCTATTATGTCATGTTGGCGAAAATGAATACGATCGCGTCATGAAAATCTCTTCCAACTGCCGTAGATCGATTATTCAGATTATCGCAGTCCGCTGATATTTTTACATCGATCCGATGAAAATTACATACCATATTTCCCATTCACATATCACTAATATGATGACGTGTCCGACCTCACTGTCGAATGTGCGGGCAACCAGATATTCATACGAGGAAAACAGAATCCGCTTGCGTCCTTTCGCTTTCACCTCACTGCTAAGACCGCTGAACTGAGCGCCCCGTAAGTCACTCTTCAGCGACCGTTGTGTTTGGTATAATCCCGTATACCAAACACAACGTAACTTTGCATATGCATTCTAAAGTATGTTAGGAACCTCATATTTCTTGCGCGCGCAAGATCCGTTCAGATTCTAGGAGTCTGGACGCGGCGCGTTAGAGGGGTGGATGATTTTGTCATTCGTCGAGTCCGCTGACTCGACTCACGCGCAGCAGCGACGCATAATGCACAGCATGGCTTTATCACGCATATCTCATATGCATATACAACATATTTTGAGCATCTGACACTGCACTGACAGCTCTGGCGGAAACGCGGATGTCATTTGCGTCCACGTTTCCGCTAGGGTTTCTTCCCTCATTCGCGCGCTCGCTTGCAAGCGAGCATGCGCATCGCGTGAGGGAATTGTTTGCAAAAATAGCACCTGGTGTGTGTCATCTTTCCGAAATAAATTGGACAGACTCGCCAGTCAACCATACATCTCACTGTAGGCTGGCGCGTTCATCCGGGTATAGCGAACGGAATTTTGAGTTTCTAAAACCCCCAATAGTTGCGATTGCGGGTATCATTCTACGTGATGCGCGTATCGATAAACTTAGTAGGAATATGTGATAATATTCAATAGGAAATTCTTGCTTAGATTAATACATGATCTTAAGAAGTAATCTTGTTTTGGCTCGACAGGGGCACACTGCGGGGGAAACGTTCCGTGTTATTCTTAAAATTGCATATTTAACAAATGACATTTGAACATTGCAAAATGCGCCCCTTGCAAAACCCGACAGACAGTCCTGTCGACCGTGAATCCGTGACACGTGAAGAGGCAATTGAAACGATAGCGACAGCAAATCTTTGAAAATGACCTACCGTATCGCATATGCCACCGCAGGATCAAATCTAAATATTATAATATTTTATAGATAGAGTCTTAGAGAGCAACTTACAGTTTAATATAAATGTCCCCAAGTTGGTGAACACCCGTGAAGTATAAATATGCGCCAACTTCGAATAGTATAAATAGGACAGTAAACAGGACGAGTACTTCGGTTCCTTTCACGTGCTGACGTGTCAGTAATTACTTAGTGACTGAACCGTGAACAACTCGAATTAAAGTTGAAGATCTGAACCGCAAAAATAAATCACATCGACTGTCACAGTAAATCGTCTCTAGAATATAAATCGAAATAGCGTTGCGCTTTTTAAGTGTGTGTCAGAAAAGTGTGATGGGGTAGCGCACCTTAACCGCAGCGTAGAACGCCGGGTCAAGCCTGGTGTACAGGCTCAGCTTACGCGTAGCCTCCGTAGGTGTCCAGTCGGAGGCCCTGTTGTCCCGCACCAAACGTTGCTCCCGCGCCAAAATCGGCTGCGGGTCTACGTTTGCGGGGTAACGTAAGGCCGCATGCTCCTCCTGCTGCGACTCCCGCAGCGCCACCGGTACGCAGCCCTTGATGATGTCGACCAAAGCCCGCCGGCCATCTCGGTCAGAGGAAGCGTCCGTACCCGTGAGCCAGACATACGCGTTGCTGTGCTTCTCCGCCACGAGAGCCAGCACGTCGTACAGAAGGCCATTCACCCGGCCCACAACCGGGGTAAGGGGGTCGTCGAGATCAAAGGACTTCAGCTCCAGCCCAGCTGACTCGAACTCCGTACGTAGCTGCACCACCAGGTCGGACAGAAGGCCAGCGTCGTCCGTACCGCGGAAATGGTGTTTCTTGTCACCAAGAACGTCCTCGCGGACGCTCTTGGCCCAGGCACGATGCAGACGTGCCTTGTAGATCTCGTCGGTCAACTTCGCCTGCTCCTGCAAGTAACGCCTAACGGCCACGTCGGCGTCCTCGTTCGAAGCAGGGTTGGGGGTCGGAACAGTCGGTGCCCGCACCGTCGGACTGTTCCGAACCCCGTCGATAAGCCTCAGCGAGGCATTAATGTCGCTGTCCCTCGTGAGGGACTTCTTTGCTCTGGTGGTGACACCCATAACTCTGAAAGCCTGATGGGAGGTGGTACGCCGGGGCGCATTCGGGTAATGTCGTGGGGAAGATGCGACGCCACAGTTACGGAAGGAGCGGTAGAGCCATGCGAGCGAGGGGCACTGGAAGACGTCGTCGAGGTCGAAGGTGCTCGAGCCACCAGCCCCAAAATCGGTAGCAAGCGGGATCAGGGCAAGCGTAATACCGTAAATGAACATTGCGTCGACTAGGCCCGGTCCAGGTCGAACCCCCATAGCTGCGGCTCAAAACGCTCACCGCAAACAGCTCATCTCAAAATTCCCGTGAGTCCCCAAACGCGCCGTCGCGCACCACCTCTCCAAGCGGCTGCTTTAGCCAATCATGGCCAAACTAGCTGTGGAATATAGCGTGGAATGGGTCCACGACCTACTGGAATATATCCCGGTTCAAGATATCAGACAGTCAGTGAACCAATATAGATAAACTCGTACAAGAAATAAACCCTAAGCTAGATATACGCGGAACGGTCACGGAGTCGGAACGGTCTCGGTCCTAGCTACCTGTGACACCTTGATGTGTCACAGCACGGGCTTACGGATCAGTCACAGGTCCAGTGTTGGCTACCTAGGAATCTGTCATAGGGGCCTGCACCGGGACTCCCGGTCAGGGCTGCCTATACAGATTTCAGCATCCCGTGCGTTCTAGCGCACGAGACGCTTTCCACAAATATTGCTAAGATATACATATTTTAGTTCCCTGAAGCACAAGGACTCAGACTTCGATGTGGTTGGGTTCGAACCCAAGCAAGGTTGGCATGCTCAACCTTGACTTCCACATCCGAAGACGGGTCGCGATGGCGCCACAAACCCAAAAAGATAAATCAGTCTAAAACTAATCACACCTCGATGCTCCTCAAAGTTTATATGCATATCCAAGGTGAGTAGATTAAAATATACTGGAATATCCCGGTTCAAGATATCAGACAGTCAGTGAACCAATATAGATAAACTCGTATAAGAAATAAACCCTAAGCTAGATATACCCGGAACGGTCACGGAGTCGGAACGGTCTCGAGTCTAGCTACCTGTGACACTCGGTGTGTCACAGCACAGGCTTACGGATCAGTCACGGTCCAGTGTTGGCTACCTAGGAATCTGTCATAGGGGCCTGCACCGGGACTCCCGGTCAGGGCTGCCTATACAGATTTCAGCACACCACCCCAGCACTGTGGGTGGTGACTGACAGGTAAGTCAGAGAAGTTAAGACAAGTTAGGGTAGGAGTTAGGGTGACAAACCTAACTGCTAATTCAACTGTGCTATTCTGATACACAAATTGAAACCCTCTAGCCGGCACAAGAGCAGAAACATACAGGCACTCAGGTCCTGCTAAACTACTGAAAAGCACTGTGGCAGCAAACCAGATTGAAGATTGTAGATGTCAAAGTAAAGCATTAACCAAATCGAAGACCATGTTGAGGTCAAAGCACATCTCAAGACACCACCATAGTGGTGCACTGCCAGAGCCAGAAGTAAAGCTACTCGGGGTCAAAGTCCAGAGGGGCACCGCCACCACAATGCCCACGGCAGTAGCCTGCAGCACCGCTCTCCAGTGGGTCAGGCGGCCGGTGAACCACCGTCGCAGCACCCAGGGAGTGCAGTACTGCATCCAGCGGTGACGGGGTCCAGCTCGGATATACCAGTGTAGATGCACAAATCCCCCCTGCACAGCACAGGGTGCGGTGCAGCCCGACCCGATACCTGCACAGAGTCGATGCCATTGGCCGCCGTGTAGGCGGCAGCCCCCACTCCCATGATCGAGATGAAAAGAATGAGGGAGATAAAGTAAGGAAACCCCCACGGGCCCGCGTGTGCGGGGAAGCCCCATGGCGGCTTGCCACATCCATAGGTGCGGCGTGCGGGAAGCACCACCAGACTCGGGCACGTGGGCTGCGGGCCCTGACGCATGATTGGCCGAGATGGCCGGAGCCCGCGGCTTGACGGCGAAGCTGCCGTCTGCAAAATCCTCGTAGTCGTCGGTGTCGTAGCCGGTCAAGTCAACCGGCGCAACCGCGGCGTGGTTGACAGTTTCCACAACCCCCGCGAATTCACCGCCGGACTTCTCCGTGGTGGTCACCCGCGTCAATTGAAGGGACACGGGCGGGCCGTAGCCGTAGAGCTCCAGGAGCTCTTGCTCATTCTCCAAGACAAGCATAGCAGGGGCCGGCACGGCGGATGCCGATGCCGCCGCACCACCTGCCGGAACCTGCTCCTCTGGTGTGATACCTGCGCTTCAGGGCATATATCTTACCGTGGCGGGCCGGCCCGGGGCCGTAGCGTGTCACGCCGGGCCGAAAGCGGGCCGGGATTGGATCAGGCTGCGGGCCGTAGACGAACGGTGAAATCTAATAATTTTACGGGAAATTTTCGCTTTTCGTGATATTCCCATACTTAAAATTCGAAAAATTCGCCTGTGGCGGGCAATTTTCGAGACTGGCCGGGCTGGCCGAAACCGGGCCTGAAAAAATTGCAACTGCGGGCCGCAAAATATTTTGGAAGATATATGCTCTGCTGCGCTTGCAGTGTCACACACCAGAGCCGAAGCCTGCGTCGCAATGCCCCCAGGCGGCGGGAAAGATGCGTGACAGAGTGTAATGTACCTTAGGCTCTACCGCCGCGCTGACCTCCGCCGCGAGGTCGTCCAGCCGCTGCAGGATGTCGTCACCGGACGTCTCCGCCACCGGTGTCACCGCGTCAACGGAGAAGCCGTAGGCCGACACGTCGATGCCTCCCACAACGCCCCCGCACAGCACCGCTGGCGGACCGTACACCGTCGCCGCGCGGGCAAAGGCCTCAGCTCCATCATCCGCCGCCTCCTGAAAGACAGCACACATGGCGAGGGCATGCACGCCCTCCGCATCCTCGTCGTCGATGGGGATACAGAAAGCCGCGGCCGAGGTGGGGGAATGTTGGCGACCGCCAAGCGGGCAGTCGCGGTAGAAATGATAAATATTAGGGCTGATAAGCGAGCCCTCAGTATATCAATAATATGCTGGTGTTTATTGGACAGTAAACACACATGCAACGTATGAGCGGAGATGAGTGCAGGCTTCTGTGAGAAGATGCTGCCTCTAGCACAACGCTAGCTCATCTAAATACCGAATGTCTCCCATCGCATAGATGGTACCGCCATTGGGTTGTGAACCCGAGACATTGGTTGAACGACCAGTATCGTCAGAACGAATAATATGTTCGCCCCATAATACTGCGCATGCTTGTTCCGCACATGCTTGAAGCGAAGATGATTTCTTGTTTGTTACTTCAAGATCGTATCTTGCTTTGCCATCTTCGAGTTCGACATACGAACTCTCGATGACAGGTGTCATTCAAGTCTTTCCTTGAATAATGACAGATGATGTGACTTATCATCTGACGACATGTACAGTCATAGTCGACCGTACTAACGACTGTCTGTCATTATAATATATGACATGACTCGACATGACATGAAATGGTATGACATGTCTGACAGGTATGACACGTATGACATGTATGACACATATGTCACCGGTCATGACCCTGACAGATCTCCCCTCTTAAAAGAGTTGTGACCTCACAACGGGCATACCTTTGTATATGTCTTTGATGTCATTGTTGTTGTTGCTTCTGCTGGTACCAGTCTTCTTACACCGATTTGAGGCGTCCCTCATGGTGTTTTAGGATTTTGGGGGGAACTGAGTCCACTTTAGTCCCTCACCTTAGCATGATGCCTTATAGGCTAATGCCTTACAGTTCTTAGGATGTAGCCCCCTTTGAATTGCGTATCGTATTTCAGAGTGACGTTTCAAGGTTCAATGAATTGCGTTTCGTGATACAGATTGACGCTGGATTACTGATTGATCCACACGTATCGTGCGTCAGAGTGACGATTCAAAGTATCCGAGGTATACGTTACGGATTATTGCGCTAGCCGTCGTCGCTTTTGCGAACGATGATCCCACGATTTAACGATTTATAATCGAACGATTCTCGGCCTGATATAGTGCACCCAACCCTTCCTCCCCTCCTTAAGCTACTTCGGAGGATCACAGGCGGCAACGGGGAGCCCGTGTTTGTTTCCGGAGTTATTTCACCGGGGGCTTGTTTTAATGCAAACAGAGTGGCCCTGCTTAACGGGATTGGACTTATAATCCTTTACCCGGTCTGCTCACTCTTGATTATTGGTCCAGTACGCACGCTTTGACGAACATCTATCGCGATGAGTGAGAATGGATTCGCCACGTACTAATGTGAAATTTATTTAGTTATGTTTGTCAAGCACAACTTAGGATCACAACTCCGTCTACCTCAGTCGATGTCTCCGGTAGCTTCGGATGACTGGCCACAGAATCCGATGACAAACCACGGTCTTGGCAAAGGTAGCATTAGCAGTTTTTTCACAGATATTGGTACCCGCATATGCGTATCTGTGTAAGGGTATGATTTATACAAGGCTCGCTACACCTTAGCAAGGAAGGATCAATTCCTGCTCCTGTCATATCAATTTGATGCAGGGTAAAAATGTTAGGGATATAACCCTGCAGTTCTCGGGTTGCAGCCCATTGCACCAAAGGTACATCGCAGTTCTTGGGATGCAGCCCTGCAGTTCTTGGGATGCAGCCCTGATATATATATATATGACCGATGGACGAAAACCTCTTGGGTATATGTTTCCACGGCCTGATTATTATTTGGTCGGCAATTATTGGCAAAAGTCATCGGCTATCAGCTTTTTGACTCAGAAGCCACAATGTTCTAGAAGCTGCGACCTATTGTGATTGTCACAACTATAGACACGCCCAACCCTGGGGTCGGGGGGGGACCCCCTCGCAGCCCCGACAAAGGTCTTCCCCCCCCTTGCGCTCTCAGCTTCGCCACGTCCCTGCCACCTCTCAGACAGTCATTCCCACGCCCGCGCTCAGTTGTCACCATTTTCCCCCACTCCGCAACATCGCTTTTCCCCAATTTCACGCTCAGATACCACAATTTATACCAGCCACACCACCGCCCCAATTTCACGCTCAGAAACCACCAGCAATCCACGTCAGCCCGATGTAAATCTTGCTTCAGCAAACCACCAGGAAAGCAGATGCCAGTACCTACGTCCGAGGGCGAGCCTTCCTGACCGCCACCCTTACAGGAGCAAACCTCACAGGCCCATCCCCTTTCGCGAGTCGAAACTCCGTGAAACCCGCGATCAGTACGGCGCCCCCCAGACGACCCCTTCCTCATAATCAGTTATTCGCCCGATGACGCTTGTCACGCATCTTAGTTATACCCAAAACACGCCAACGCGGTACAGTACGACGCGTCACGACAACAGCACCCTCGCACAGCAGCCACGGGCGCCACCCATGGCGTATCAGCCGTTACATCTACCCAAAACACCCCAGTCAGTTATTCAGCAGCACGACAGCCACGTCACCACGTACGACAACAACGCCAAACTCGAATTACATTCGCTCTGACCCATTTCCTGTTCTACAAAATGCTTTCTCTCTGAACTGCTCCCGCCCGCACGCACGGGGCGACAGTCCACCGGGCGTGGCGCGACACCCGCCGGGCCAGGCCGAGCCCATCCACGGCCTCGTGAAGATCAAGGAATATCGCAGGCACCACAGCGCCTCATCCGCGCCACGTGGATGAAGTCCCCGGCTCGCCGCACCGGATCACCGCTGGCACCCGCAACACCGACGAGTACAAACGCGAAGCACTGCGCCGCGCCCCAAGCGCGGAGGTTCACGGCAACTCGATGTGGACGCACCACATGTGACACCACGTCACAACAGCAGCCAACGTCAGAAGCATCTCAAGAGTCACCAACGGGATGTAGCATTTGGCGACAGTTCAAATGAGGAAGTAGATCGCTGATTGGAGAAGGCGAAACATCGCGAACCGAGAAGACACAAAACGCCTAGCTGCAGCTGTAGGAAAAGAGCTCTTAAAGAGAATAGAAGCGATTTCAAAACATTCTGCAGATAACTCTGAACCTTTCAAAATCATCTTGGCCTTGCGTAAATTTGTATCGAATATATATATTTCCTCGCTGAATTTACAGCGACTTTGCAAATCCCCACGCACTAAGCGCCTGTTTGAATCAGTCAGGGACAGTTTGTCTGATACGCGCTCCTCACGTAGCGCATAGCCTGAATTCAGTGCCCCCGAACTCGCAACCCCGCTCGCGCGGCCACACCGGCTAGGCGTAGATCCACACTCGCATAACGGAAGGCGAATCCGCAACACTAAAGGCCGCAGCTCCGCGCAGTTGAGGTAAGCCCGAGACGCCGTGTGCTAAGTGAACGCTTTCCGTGTTTTCTTGCAAGGAACGGACAGTCGTGCAGGGACCCGATATGCACCTAAGGAGTCTGGAGCACCTCTGAATTCACCGCACGACAATAAACAGGCGCGCAAAAGTGTACCCTGAATTCATGCGTGCGTGCGTGCGTTTGCGGTATGTGTGCGTGCCGCAGCTCAGCTTTAGCTTCACTCACTAACGCCGCTGCTGCTTCCTTCTACGTGTCCGCACGAAGACATCGTCTTCGTCGTTTACGACTACTTTTCTTTACCAAGTTCCCGAGGGAATTCTCAGGTGAGGCGCGATAGTTCGCACTCCCGTGAATTCCCACCCTAAGAGTGTTGAGAAGGTGCACGGCGACGCCGAGACGGCCAGCGGCTTTCCGTTTTAAAAACCCGAATTCAGCACAAGCTCGGAAATTCAGCACGCTCGGCTAAGCTCGGCCACTTCAGACGACGTCGCCGCTCAACACTTCTGACGACTTTTCAGACTCCCGAGAGTCAACGGCTCCTCTTTCCGGACCCCGCTGTGACCGTTTTCAAGTGTGCATTCACGCGCGCTCCGGCTGTATGACTGCAGAGTGGATTCACCACGCTCTATCGCCGCTTGGACACCATGAATTCTCAAACCTTACCCGACTGTGTTCTTTCGCTGTTGTGGCCTGAGCCGACCCCGTGAATTCAGCGCCGACTGCCGCTACCTTCTTTGGGCATCCCCACTCGGGCTGGTTGGCCCAACGCGGGGGCTGAATTCAACCTTTTCAGCCAGCCCGAGCGAGTTGTGAATTTGGTCTCTGCTGGCTGCTGGACCTTGGTATCCCTTTTGAAGTCGGGCCCAGCAGCCCGTTTGGTCTTCGTTGCGCGGTTCCCGAGCCGGAGTTGCTCCTTTTCGCCTTCCCCTTCAGGACTCCACTCTGACCCGGCACCTTCTCGTCAGGTTGCCCGTCAGGACCTTTGGGGATGCTCACCAGCCCCGTGCACGTTCGAAACTCCCAGAATAGAGCCTTTTCCACAATTTTGCCCTGTTTCCTGAACCTTTCACTTTCCATTGATTTTGAAACACCTCTCTGAGTTATTCGCTGAATCCCACCCCGTCACTAGCACGGGGCAGCTCTGACGTTCCCGCTGGGAATTCACATCGCGCGCTGCGTCAGAGTAGCATGACCCACCAGCGCCGCATCAACGAGCTGTTTCGTCGCACACGCTGCCGGCGAAGCCCCGCGCCCTGCGTGAGCGCTTGCGTCATATGCATGACCCCTGTCCCCACGTGGCAGCGCTGCGCGTCTCACGTCCTGCGGTGTCCCTGCTTGAAGGGACGGCGTATTTGCCACTCGCGCTGCCTGTCCACGTGGCTGACACACAATAGCTCGTGCCCGCTCTGCCGACGTCCCCCACGACTCCGCCAGACGCACATTTCGGAGCACTTCGCCCTTCACCCCGTGACTTGGGCCATTCAAGATTTTTGACACCCCTGTGGCAGCAGTGACGCGCAGCATCAGCAGAGCCGTTCGCGCCGTGCCTCACAACTCACCCTGCTTCCCCTCCCATGCCGGCCTCGTGCAGTGGCCAGCAGCGCATACCACGTCCAGTGGGGCGCAACCACTCCTGAAGATTTCAGGCTTCGACCGCGTGCAGTGGTCAGATCGCGTGCAGTGGTCAGAACAGCCTTCCTCCTCCCAAGCCGGCCTCGTGCAGTGGCCAGCAGCGCATACCACGTCCAGTGGGGCGCAACCACTCCTGAAGATTTCAGGCTGCGACCGCGTGCAGTGGTCAGATCGCGTGCAGTGGTCAGAACAGCCTTCCTCCTCCCATGCCGGCCTCGTGCAGTGGCCAGCAGCGCATACCACGTCCAGTGGGGCGCAACCACTCCTGAAGATTTCAGGCTTCGACCGCGTGCAGTGGTCAGATCGCGTGCAGTGGTCAGAACAGCCTTCCTCCTCCCATGCCGGCCTCGTGCAGTGGCCAGCAGCGCATACCACGTCCAGTGGGGCGCAACCACTCCTGAAGATTTCAGGCTTCGACCGCGTGCAGTGGTCAGATCGCGTGCAGTGGTCAGAACAGCCTTCCTCCCCCCATGCCGGCCTCGTGCAGTGGCCAGCAGCGCATACCACGTCCAGTGGGGCGCAACCACTCCTGAAAATTTCAGGATTTGACCGCGTGCAGTGGTCAGATCACGTGCAGTGGTCAGCAACAGCGTGCCACGTCCAGTGGAACGCAACCACTCCTGAACATTTCAGGATCTTAATTGATGACGGCAGCCAACCCTTACAACCGCATGACAAGTGGGACTGCCGTTCCCCACGCCCCCTGCTTAAGGGGTGAGGTTTGCGTGTGCAGGCGTCAAACCATCACCATGTCCTCCAAACCAAAATCACTACCAGTCGTCACCAAGGCCAACATGTCCGACGGCGATTTCACCGATCTGGCCAATGAGCTCAGTGCCTTCGTCAGCAACCTCGTGTTCGAAAAGAACGCGAACCGCGACGATGAGCTCACGCGCGCCGAGATCAACAAACTTAAGGGCAAGCTGTTCGGCTCCTTGCCCGCAATCTTCAACAGCACGGAGGCCGCCACCCGCGTCATCAGTCGGTTCGTACTGACGCCAAACAGCGAAAGCAAGACGCTGCCTCAGCTGATTATGGAGGAGACCGAATCGTACCCGCCGCAGACTGGATACATGTGCGAGCCCATTACGTTTCCCCGGGAAGACCACTTCCAGGTGCTGACCGGCCAGGACATCGACTGGGACGCCGCATGGCGCGTGCTCTTCTTCCTGCTGAGGCTGAAGTGCGCCGATCTGTCAGCCGAGGCCGCCCAGGACGAGATCAAAAACTTGAAGATGTTGGCTGGCGAGGACCCGAACGCCCTCAGGGACCGCCTGGTGGGGCTCGTGGAGCGAGTCAACTTGCCCCACGATTCCACGTCCAAGGTAATCAGCCTGCAGACGGCCGGTCTGTTTATGCTTCAAGCCCTGCCCGAGCACCTCGCGGGCATCGTCCGAGAACGGTTCAGCAAGGCCATGAACGTGACCGACGAGCACACGCTCACCGAGGTGACCGACGTGGCGCAAGACGTGCACACCAAGCTGAAGAGTCTGGAAACGAAGATCATGAAGGCAAACCTCGAGCAGGAGAACCTGATCCAGTACGTGGGGGCATACGCGGAGGGACCCACCAAGTCCACCTTGGCCAGCATGCTGATCACCGGCCAGCACAAGCACAACTTCGGAGTGCCGACGCCGCCGGTGATCCCACCGCGCACCTCCACCACCAGGAGCGACAGCACTCGCCCACGCTTGCCAGCCCCGCGGCCCGCAGGCAGCAACTTCGACCCATCCAGCCTCAACCCCGCTGGGCGGAAACTCCTTGGGCAGCTCACGCTCCCGGCTTCAGCATCCTCCTTCAGCAGTTGACTGGCTCCCTGAGCCGTCCGCCACGGAAGTAGTCTGCACCTGGGGGGGGTCCACAAGTCCACAGGCAGAGGCTCGATCGGCCTCCGAACCTCCTCCCTGGGCAACTTGAGTTGCGGCGATGTGGACACCTCCGGCGACCCAGCAGTGTGCTCACTGCTGACACCCGACCGTGCCCTCTTTGGGGCACGGGGTGTTGGCTCGGGAGCCGGTTCCCACGGGGTGGTCACCAGGCTTGCCGCTCTGCCGGCTGGCCTCCCAGGAGGCTTGTTCCCCACCAGAGGTAGCCTGCTGGTGGGGCGGCTGTCAGCCTTGGGGGCGGGAGGTGCCTTGGGGGCGGGAGGTGCCTTGGGGGCGGAGGCGGGAGGTGCCTTGGGGGCGGAGGCGGAAGATGCCCCCCGTGGCAGCCTCGGGCGGAGAGAGGTTGGGGGTGCCGGTGGAGATTGCGCCTTCCGCTTGTTGAGGGGAGGTTCTGCAGGGGCGGAGAGAGGCAGGGGCTGCATCTCCCCTTCGAACTTCCCCTCACAGCTTTTCGTGTGGTGTTTTAGGGCCTCAACCGGGGCAATCGTCAACCCGCGCACGCCCTTCTCCAAAGCAGCCACCGCCTCCAGCAACAGCGTGCCCATGTCCTCGCGATCCGCCTCAACGCTCAGGCTCTTATTCAGGGTGGGCGTCTTGTTGTTCATGCACCCAGCCCTGAATAAAACCAACCTGCGGTTGGGGGGGCCGTGCCCCCATGCGTCTTCCACTGGAGCCACCTCCCATGGGCCGTATACCCACAGGCCATTGCCCGCACGTGCCCCCCGTGGCTTCACCGGACAGCCCGCAATCCAAAACAGGGTGGTGTGCTTCTCATGCACAACCACCCGGCCGAACGCAGTGTCCCCACGCGTGATGTTGCGGAGCGTGAGGCGCGCCTCCAGTTCAGGCCCCACGGCGTGACAGCCCTGGGGACACGCGGCGCTGAACTCCTTCTCCGCAAACAGCGCCGTCAGCCAATACGGCTGGGGAGGGGGAGTTTGGAGTAATAGCCGGGAGTCCACGGGGGTGATCGACACATCCAAGCCGAAAGTACCCTTCACGGGCCAGGTGGTATCCTCCGGCATCGGCACCCCCTTCTTGTCCACGTACAAGTGGGCTGATAGCCGAGCCCAGCCGGAGGACACGTACTCCACCGCACCGTGTATCAGCTTCCCGTTGAAGACGATCACGCTCTTCGCCGGTAGGTGGAGGGTGATCGACTCAATGGACGCCACCCTCGTCTTGTTCGCCGCCAAGTGCGAACCAGGGTACGCCCGAAACTGGTAGCAGTCAGACATGACAAACAGCACCCCATACGCACCGTGGTCGCGGTGGTTCGCCTGCCTGCCTGCACCGTATTGCGTGATCAATACGGTCTTCGCCATGTTCCCCTGCCGAAGTTCCAGCTCCCCCTTTGCATATAGGGGATTGCCCGACCCCCCCCTCGCCTTCCAGACGCTTCAACACCTCCCCACCAATATATTCCACCCGCTTCCCCAGCTGGCTGCCCTCCACGATGTTCCCGATGAGCCGCTTCTCGTCCTTCACCGTGTTCACCTTAACACCATCTTGCTTGAAGCTGGAGAAGTTGTACTTGACGTCCTTGCTCACGTACCCGGCGTGGAACTCCTTGACGAGATCGGCCACGGGAATCGGGTCCTCCAGGTGTCCGCAAAAAAACCCGTTTCCCGCCAGCTGCTCACGCCAGTCCCGGGGACATGCGAAACCCCACTCCGCATCCGCCTCCCCCTCGGGCTGCGCCGCTGCACCCGCGCCCTCCTCCCCCCCCCCACGGCAACAGCACCTCCAGATGCCACACCCTGCGCCTCCTCCGCGTTCTCCATCTCAGGCTGCTCCTCAGTAACAGCTACAAGAACAGCTGCTCCTGCAGCCAAGACAAACTACACTTTTTCAGTTTTTTTTTTTCGTTTCGTGCTGTTACTCTTTCCCTCCTAAAAGAATGCGAGCAGAGTATGTCCGGTGGTCGCAAGTAGCCTCACCTTGCAGGTCTTCTGAAGGGCAAGCCGTATCACCTCCAGCTGCCACACCATACTGATCCACCGCGATCTCCATCTCCGGCTGCTCCTCAGCAACAGGAACATGAACAGTTGCTCCTGCAGCCAAAATAACTTATGTGTTTTTCAGTATTTTCAACAGTTTCAAGCTCTTCCAGTCTTCCTAAAAGAATGCGAGCAGAGACAGTAGGACTGGCGCATGTGCCTGGTCGACTGTATCCTCACCTGGCATGTCTTCTGTTCCAGACAGCTGTGCCACCATCTCCTTCTCCACCTCCGACAAATCGCCAAAGGTTCCGAGCGCTTCTGTCAGGATCGCCTGCGACTTGGCATCCAGAGCAGCACCCGGACCCTGCTGCTCCTCCGCCACCTCGTTGCCATCCTGCCCCCCAGCGTCTTCACCACCAGCCTCCACGATCTCCTGCTGCCCCCCAGCTCCCGCAGCTCCAGCAGCCACAGCTACTGCAGCAACTTGTTCGCCAGCAGCCTGCTCCTCCTCCACGATCTCCTTCTGCCCAGCTGCAGCAACTATTGCAGCCACAGCTTCTGCAAGAACTTCACCATCAGCCTGCTGAACCCCCTCGGTCTCCTGCTGCCCAGCAGCAACTGCAGCTTCAGCAGCCCATCCACGCACAAACCCGCCCCGGTTGCGCTGCTTCAGCTCCTCCATCAGCCCAGCAGGATATTTGCGAGGCCTGCACCTGCTCTGAAACCCACTCTTGCCGTCGCAACCCGAGCGGTGGCACCAGGACTCGTCGGGGTTGTTCTTGAAGCCAAAGGCGCATACCCCATGGAAGCAGCGCTTGCAGTTGCGGCATGCATGCCCGGGTGGTGAGCCATCCACCTTACCCTTGGCGCAAAACAGACAGAAGTCGGCAACCCAACTTCCGCAATGTCCGCATTCCTCGGGGTAGGTTGCGCCCGCACCACATGCCCGGTGAAAGTAAGCCCCACAAACTCGGCAATTCTTGTCCAATACTGGCACCCTTCCAGGAACCTGAGAGTGCGAGCAGTAAGCCACTTGGCAGATATGCGTTGGAAATGTTAGCTGCTTTCTTGACTTGGAGGCTTCTGAAATCTTAGCCCCCTGGTCCACCAAAGCGCTCCCACGCGCTAGCTGCGATCTCTTCGTAGGTTGTTGGGTCCCTGACCGACTTAGCATCACCGCGGCGCGACATGTTCAACTATCGATCAGTTCCCAGTTGACACCAGGGGTGTCGTCCAACGACTCTTGATCTATGAAGGTTGTTTGAGCACAAGGATAACACGCCCAATGCTCTGAGTACTCTGTGATAACCCACAAATCGCAATCTGGCCCCCACCAGCAACGCACTTGTGCTTTGTTCTTGTTGCCTCCCAAACAGAATTCACACTCACGCACGAATCGAGGCATACCTAGGTAATTGAACCGTTGCAATTTGAGTCGCGCTTGGTGAACTCTGGTGTGAATGTGAAAAGTTACTGTAAAACCGCCCGTGCGATGAAAGCCCCCCTGTGACTAGGAACATCGCACGGGCGGTTTTTTGTGTAGTCGAAATTGTAAGATGTAATATAAATTCACTATAAATTCACTGAACTGTAAAACCGCCCGTGCGATGAAAGCCCCCCTGTGACTAGGAACATCGCACGGGCGGTTTTTTTGTGTAGTCGAAATTGGTTGATGTAACATAAATTCACTATAAATTCACTGAACTGTAAAACCGCCCGTGCGATGAAAGCCCCCCTGTGACTAGGAACATCGCACGGGCGGTTTTTTGTGTAGTCGAAATTGGTTGATGTAACATAAATTCACTATAAATTCACTGAACTGTAAAACCGCCCGTGCGATGAAAGCCCCCCTGTGACTAGGAACATCGCACGGGCGGTTTTTTGTGTAGTCGAAATTGTAAGATGTAACATAAATTCACTATAAATTCACTGAACTGTAAAACCGCCCGTGCGATGAAAGCCCTCCTGTGACTAGGAACATCGCACGGGCGGTTTTTTGTGTTGTTTTTTTGGCAAAAGCAAAAGTTCAGATTGTTTACTTTTTGAAACACTGCCTACACAAGCATGTAAAGCATAACGGATAATAATGCAAGGCTGCTTATCAGTGGCATACATTAGAAGAGATATATCATGTCTTCAGATGGTTTTCTGCTGGATATTTTGCCTTGGCTGTCTAGCATTGGTGAACAGGCGAAAGATTTCCCAACTGACTATCCTATTGCGGAGGAGAATGTGCAACGCGGGATTGAGCTGAGTAGAGAAATTTCGGAGTTTGCAGCGCATTGGCGTGCTACAGGGGCAGGAAGTGCGGGAACGCCGCTTGCAGACCAGCTCGCGGAGGCGGCTGAGCCAACTTCGACTGCGATCAAACGTCGCGCGAGTAATGTGCAACGCCAAAGGATTTCTCGTTCTAAGAAATGCCTGAGACTGGATTCTACCGCAACATGCGCGGACGCTAGTAGAGCACAAGCTTCCGAGGTAACCGCAGTGGTCCCGCGTGGAAGCCAGTCGTACTGGAATAAGAAGATCGGCGCGGTGTTCCAGAACTCGCCGGGAATTATAGCTGGGGCGTTGGCGAACTACATACGCACACTGAACTCGGATAATCAAAATCTCTTGCGCACGCTTTTGGCCAGCGCAGAGGAGAGCGTTGGACAGATAATGGTGTCAAGTTTTCGGGAATCTTTTTCAGCTTTGGCAACAACCAGAACCAATCAGAACCAGGACACTCAACTGTCTGGGGCTGCAATGGCGTTTGGAGAAGCCGCACGGGGTATGGAGAACAGGATCGCGGATGTATTGGGCATTCGACGTCCGGTTGTGGTTACTGGGATAGTGGGGCATCGCAATTTGCTGGATGGCGCGAGCTTGGGGACTGTACAAAGGCTTCAAAGTGGGCTTCTGGAAGGCCTGGTTAGAAAGAATCGAAACTTGGCTAACCAAATGGCAAATGAGCTGCTGTTTATTGCGAAGATCCACGACTTCTGGCTCAGTCCTGGAATAACACGTGTGTCAACTTCCAAGCGGGACGTCCTGAAGCTGAAGCATCCTGACGGGACGACTGAGAAGGCCCCCAAACACTGGTTAGAAATGACACAACTAGAGGTGTACCGCAAGTTCCAGAAGAAGGAGCCTGGCATCAAGATTGGGCTGCGGTGTTTCGAGCAGAACAAACCGAAGCAAGTGCGACGACTCACTAGACGGGACACCATCTCCTGCTGCTGTAGATACCACGAGGATATGAGGTTGGCGGTGACCGCATACCAGCGGGCACACGAGCGTTTGCACTCCAAGTGTGAATGCCCGGACAGGGAGTGCTGTCCTCACACTGGGGGACAGCGTGCCGTCATGTCCAATCGCAAACCACCTCCAGGGTTCCCAGATGTGGTATGTGGACGGGCAGAGGTGACCCGTTCGACTTCAGGGTTTACAGCCTCCCTACTGTGTCCAAGGAGAACTCTAGAATCTGGCGAGCGCGCAGACTTTCACGAGCTGGCTTGTTTGGACCAGTCATGCAAAGACTGCGGGCCGCTGCAGAACCTGAGTTTGTGCGCGACAGAGGTGTCCAACCCGACACCGGTGGAGTGGAACACCTATGAGAGTGCCCTTGTGGGGGTCGACGAGGACGGCAAGAACAAACACCGAGTTCAATACGTTCAAAAGCGGACCCCGGTGGGCGAGCTCCTCGCAAAGCTGCAGAGTGCACTCCTTGGGCACACGCCTGGAGAGTCTCCCAACTGCGTATGCACGGGGAAGTTTGTGTTGAAAACCCCGGACGGTTGGGGGATAGGCAAGCTGGACGGTGTAGACGGACGGGCATGTCCGTTTCTGAAGCCATACGCCTACCATTGCTTCATGGCACAGCACTCCATGACCATGTTCAATAAGTGTAAAGCGAACTTGCCAATGGATCACACCCTCCTTCTATTTGATTTCAGCGAAAACCATGCCCTCAACATCCCGCGAGCCATCCAATCGTTGCATTGGATTGTGAAGCAAGCTTCACTTTTGTGTTGTGTCATATGGAGACACGCATATGTCCCGGTGAATGGTGTGCAGTCCACGGAGGAGAACCCCATCATTATCAAGGACTACATCTACCTCATCGGCGACGACATGCCACATAGCCATCGCTCCATCCAACACATGCGCATGCTTATTGTGAAGGACTATTTCATCAAGAGAGGCATCCCGCTGCCGAAATTCGTACACGAGTGGGCGGATGCGAGCGCGGTGCAGAACAAGTGCGGAACGGCATTTGCGGACGTCGTGGAGAGCGGCCGCCCGATGTGCGCGGAGTGGGTGAGAGGGCTTGGGATCCCATGCCAGCGCAACTTATTTGAGACGGCCCACGCACGAGGCGAGCAAGATGCAATGGGGGTGATTGTCAAGCATGAGGCGAGTCTGGCGGTGATGGCTGCCCCGGACAAGTGGTATGGCGGAATAACATGCGCCAGGCATTTATGGGAGTTTTGTATTGAAAGGTTGCAAGACCCTAAGGACACGACATGGTCCCGAGGCTCACAGTTTTGCAAGCGGTTCTTTTTCCTAGTGGAAAAAGGCGACATGGATGAATCGGGTCCGGTTTTTGACACGGTCGACCGAACCCTCCGGTTGCACTCCGTGCGCGCGGGGGTTGGACTGCTGGTGGGTTTGAAGTGGGACCGGCAGTGCTATTGTGAGTACTGTTATGCGCAGTGCGAGCGGGCGCACCCGGATAGTGCGGGGTGCCACTACAAGAGCCATGTGGACGAGTGGGTGCCGTTCACTTTGACGGTGAAAGAGGCAACGCAAGCCCGGCAAACACGACGTCAAGCGGCGGAGGCCGCGCATGAGATGGGCGTGATGGTGGCGCGGGGGAGCATTTTTGCACGGCCATCTGGGGGAGATGACTTGCACTCCTACTATTTAGTGAAGGCGCTTGGTGGAGTGCAAGTGGTTGAAGATCCGGCGGGGATGAAGGACGATTACTACAGCCCGGCGGGGGAAGGGGTGTATGCAACGTGTGGGGAATATGTTGTGGAAGGCCGCTTCTTGGAATGGCGTGATGAAGAGACGTGCACGGAGTACTTTGTGGACACTAGTAAAAAATGCCTTACATATTCCCACCACATTGCGTGTGTAGATGTGATCATGACCAAACGCAGAATAGGAAGGAAAGATTATTATCATCTATCCGATGCGGAGCATCAACGCATCCTAGGATTGCTATTTTGATCACCTCCCGTGCCTCTCTCGTGCCTCTTGTGCGTCAAGAAAATAGGCGGACGGTTAAGGTGTGACATACATTTTTTTAAGCAAATTAACAAGCCCAAGAACTAGTGGACTTCGCCGCTGCCAACCCCAACACGGTCAGACACCGCCACCCGATGACCGACGCGGAATGCCAGCGCACCAGCGCCAAGCAATGGGGAACACAACTAGTGGTCACCACCCCCTCCGAAATCGAACAGCTGGCAACTCACGTCACCTGGCATCCCGCCGACAAAGTGTGGGACCCCTACGCCGGCACGGGCGCCATCGAAGCAGCCCTGCGTCCCCGCGGCGTTCCCACGCACTCCTCAGACATCAACCCCGCCATGGCCACCAGCACCCCAATGGACGCACTACAGCCCGCCAACGTCAGGCGCATGGACAGCTACAACGTCGTGGTCACCAGCCCCGCCTTCAGAGTTTTAGACATCGCCCTGCCGTTACTGACTATGGGGAGAGAGCTGACATGCGCTCACGTGCCCCTGCACTACGTGTTCGACGCACACACGGCCAGACGCAGCTGGCTGTGGGAACTAGCCGCTGCGCGACGTATGAGCATCTTGCTCTGCAAGCAGAAGGGCCCACTTGGCAGGCGCAACGTGTGGCTCATCATCGCCGACACCGCCACCACGCTGCAGCGTAGACTCAAGCCACAAGCCGCGTCGTGCTCCATGTCCTTCTAGCCCAACCCGCAACCTCACCACCGCCGAGACACAACCACCGCGACGCGCACCCCCACGCATAGGCACTCACCCCAACATCAGCCCCACAGCCCCTGACAACCTCCCCGAGAAACCCCAACGCCCACGCTTTCATCTGCCCCAACGCAACATTCCCCTAAAAAAAAAATAAAATAAAAAAATCCCCAGCCCAAGCCCGCAGCCCGAGTGCCACACCCCAACACCAGCCACGACGACAACAACACGCCCACAGCCACAACCACCCAGCCACTACGCTTCGAGGTCAGCGCGCCTCGGCCGCAGCCGCTCAGCCAGCTCCACACAACCAACCGCAGCAAGCCTACCCCACACTCCACCACCTCAGCGTCCAGCAGAAGGCTCCCTGCCCAGTACGCCCTCAGCTGGGGGGGGGATATATACAAAAATTTTCCCCCGTAGCAGCCCGCGCGCCCTAACTCCGCCAACCCTCACACCCGGAACCTCAGCAGCCTGGCCACCCTGACACCCGCCACGACACGGCGCTGTTCATAATCGCGACAGCTGTCACAACTATAGACACGCCCAACCCTGGGGCCGGGAGGGGGCCCCCTCGCAGCCCCGACAAAGGCCTTCCCTCCCCTTTGCGCTCTCAGCTTCGCCACTTCCCTGCCACCTCTCAGACAGTCATTCTCACGCCCGCGCCCAGTTGTCACCATTTTCCCCCACTCCGCAACATCGCTTTTCCCCAAGTGCGCCCGTGTGCCAGTTATACCAGGCGACGTATAATTTATACCAGCCACACCACCACCCCAATTTCACGCTCAGATACCACCAGCAATCCACGTCAGCCCGATGTAAATCTTGCTTCAGCAAACCACCAGGAAAGCAGATGCCAGTACCTACGTCCGAGGGCAAGCCTTCCTGACCGCTACCCTTACAGGAGCAAACCTCACAGGCCCATTCCCTTTCGCGAGTCGAAACTCCGTGAAACCCGCGATCAGTACGGCGCCCCCCAGACGACCCCTTCCTCACAATCAGTCATTCGCCCGATGACGCTTGTCACGCATCTTAGTTATACCCAAAACACGCCAACGCGGTACAGTACGACGCGTCACGACAACAGCACCCTCGCACAGCAGCCACGGGCGCCACCCAGGGCGTATCAGCCGTTACATCTACCCAAAACACCCCAGTCAGTTATTCAGCAGCACGACAGCCACGTCACCACGTACGACAACAACGCCAAACTCGAATTACATTCGCTCTGACCCATTTCCTGTTCTACAAAATGCTTTCTCTCTGAACTGCTCCCGCCCGCACGCACGGGGCGACAGTCCACCGGGCGTGGCGCGACACCCGCCGGGCCAGGCCGAGCCCATCCACGGCCTCGTGAAGATCAAGGAATATCGCAGGCACCACAGCGCCTCATCCGCGCCACGTGGATGAAGTCCCCGGCTCGCCGCACCGGATCACCGCTGGCACCCGCAACACCAACGAGTACAAACGCGAAGCACTGCGCCGCGCCCCAAGCGCGGAGGTTCACGGCAACTCGATGTGGACGCACCACATGTGACACCACGTCACAACAGCAGCCAACGTCAGAAGCATCTCAAGAGTCACCAACGGGATGTAGCATTTGGCGACAGTTCAAATGAGGAAGTAGATCGCTGATTGGAGAAGGCGAAACATCGCGAACCGAGAAGACACAAAACGCCTAGCTGCAGCTGTAGGAAAAGAGCTCTTAAAGAGAATAGAAGCGATTTCAAAACATTCTGCAGATAACTCTGAACCTTTCAAAATCATCTTGGCCTTGCGTAAATTTGTATCGGATATATATATTTCCTCGCTGAATTTACAGCGACTTTGCAAATCCCCACGCACTAAGCGCCTGTTTGAATCAGTCAGGGACGGTTTGTCTGATACGCGCTCCTCACGTAGCGCATAGCCTGAATTCAGTGCCCCCGAACTCGCAACCCCGCTCGCGCGGCCACACCGGCTAGGCGTAGATCCACACTCGCATAACGGAAGGCGAATCCGCAACACTAAAGGCCGCAGCTCCGCGCAGTTGAGGTAAGCCCGAGACGCCGTGTGCTAAGTGAACGCTTTCCGTGTTTTCTTGCAAGGAACGGACAGTCGTGCAGGGACCCGATATGCACCTAAGGAGTCTGGAGCACCTCTGAATTCACCGCACGACAATAAACAGGCGCGCAAAAGTGTACCCTGAATTCATGCGTGCGTGCGTGCGTTTGCGGTATGTGTGCGTGCCGCAGCTCAGCTTTAGCTTCACTCACTAACGCCGCTGCTGCTTCCTTCTACGTGTCCGCACGAAGACATCGTCTTCGTCGTTTACGACTACTTTTCTTTACCAAGTTCCCGAGGGAATTCTCAGGTGAGGCGCGATAGTTCGCACTCCCGTGAATTCCCACCCTAAGAGTGTTGAGAAGGTGCACGGCGACGCCGAGACGGCCAGCGGCTTTCCGTTTTAAAAACCCGAATTCAGCACAAGCTCGGAAATTCAGCACGCTCGGCTAAGCTCGGCCACTTCAGACGACGTCACCGCTCAACACTTCTGACGACTTTTCAGACTCCCGAGAGTCAACGGCTCCTCTTTCCGGACCCCGCTGTGACCGTTTTCAAGTGTGCATTCACGCGCGCTCCGGCTGTATGACTGCAGAGTGGATTCACCACACTCTATCGCTGCTTGGACACCATGAATTCTCAAACCTTACCCGACTGTGTTCTTTCGCTGTTGTGGCCTGAGCCGACCCCGTGAATTCAGCGCCGACTGCCGCTACCTTCTTTGGGCATCCCCACTCGGGCTGGTTGGCCCAACGCGGGGGCTGAATTCAACCTTTTCAGCCAGCCCGAGCGAGTTGTGAATTTGGTCTCTGCTGGCTGCTGGACCTTGGTATCCCTTTTGAAGTCGGGCCCAGCAGCCCGTTTGGTCTTCGTTGCGCGGTTCCCGAGCCGGAGTTGCCCCTTTTCGCCTTCCCCTTCAGGACTCCACTCTGACCCGGCACCTTCTCGTCAGGTTGCCCGTCAGGACCTTTGGGGATGCTCACCAGCCCCGTGCACGTTCGAAACTCCCAGAATAGAGCCTTTTCCACAATTTTGCCCTGTTTCCTGAACCTTTCACTTCCATATATATACAAAAGTTTTCCAACGCCATCAACGACGACAACAACACGCCCACAGCCACAACCGCCCTGCCACTGAACTTCGAGATCAGCGCGCCCCCAGCCGCAGCCGCTCCCCCAACTCCACACGACCAGCCGCAGCCAGCCCACCCCACACTCCCGCCACATCAGCTCCCCACCCTGACGCACACATCGCACTCTCCCCGTCCCAACCAGCGGAAGGCTCCCTGCCCAGTACGCCCTCAGCTGGGGGGGGGATATATACAAAATTTTTCCCCCGTAACAGCCCGCGCGCCCTAACTCCGCCAAACCTCACACCCGGAACCTCAGCAGCCTGACCACCTTGACACCCGCCACGACACAGCGCTGTTCATAATCGCGACATGATCATATGCGGCAGTTATGCCTTCAGCATACGTAGACAATATGATTATGTGAAACTTATAATCCCACTTAAGTTGCATCATGATAAATTTATCCAGGTGTTAACAAGTGTTCAGGATTTGATAAGGGGTTGACGCCCCACAAGCTAAAGGTCACTGTCTCATAAGGCTCGCCTCAAGTGTGCGGCTTTGAGGATCAGTGTCCCAGCGAGGCACAGGCATGATGCTTCCTTGATCATGGTGGAGCTGGAAATGAGAATGCTCTAGATATCCGAAGACAGGAAGGCTTTTTGTTGGCCAGAGTTACTGTCTAGATGCTTAACCTCGATGGGGTTGCATTCGGATACAAACTGTGCAACCATGCATGTGACTGATACATTGGTGTATGATATTGATGAATCATCTCTTGTCATGAACCTGGAAGGAATGACGGGCAAATAGCTAGAGTGGCGGATTTACTCACTCGGCTTTGCTGTTATGGAATTCGATGCCTGTTGGCACTACTGGCAATCCTTTGCTCAGATGCTTTCCTTAAGACATTGGCAACAACTTGTGTGCCAGCCTCTCCAGATTTGGGGAGAAACCATGGATCAACAATTCATCAATCAAAACACATGTTACCAAGGTTGATTCAACGAATCCTTCACCTCTTGAATTTCGACAATCAGCATCTTAGGCTGTTGACGTCAAAGTGATGGTCGTACGCTTACAATATAGCGTATTCACATTTGAAAAACCATCGTTCTCCTATGTCAGTGCCCTTCATATAATATGACAGAGCCGGAGAAATATGCATCTATGATTTCTTCATAATGAACTTCATGTGTCAGTAAGTCAAATAAGACTTCATTTGATGCTTCAATCGGCATGATGTACCGCGTCATCAACTTTATGGCTGCTATATACAGATGCTGGAACTTTTGATAAGATTTTTAATTTTCCAAGCAAAATCACAATGATGTAAATCAATATGTGGCAAGCAGCTGTATGAAGAATGAATGAATCTATACTCCTTCCTCCCCCTTTTAAAAAGAGGTGTATCAAACCAATAAGATGGTGATGGAGAATGCTATTCAATCATTATGTTATTTGAAAATGTTTTGATAGAAAATCAGACTGGGATTACTCATCGAATGCTTTCGAGGTAACAATGTCAATATGAACATCGATTCTCTCTACATCATACTGGCAACATGCCTGACGCTTTTGAATGTGGCTAATGCCAGATGATGTCAATTCACTATGATTTGGGTTGCAGCCCACATATATTGTCAGTTCAGGTCACTATAGTGTGCCCAACTTAGACAATGGTGTGCCCAACTTAGACAATGATGTGCCCAACTTAGACAATGATGTGCCCAACTTAGACAATGATGTGCCCAACTTAGACAATGGTGTGCCCAACTTAGACAATGATGTGCCCAACTTAGACAATGATGTGCCCAACTTAGACAATGATGTGCCCAACTTAGACAATGCTTCTGGATAATGATTGTCATAATGAATAACGAAATCAGTGATGGTACCGAAGTTAACTTTGGTATCGAAGCTAAAAAAAGAGTCAATCAAGAAGTGTCCGTAATGACAACAACTTACTACGAGCTGTATTTCCGTAGTTGATGGATGGCTGGCATGTCATTTCATTATGATTGGAACATGGCATTGCCTAGTGATATGTGTATATTCTTCAGTACATGATCACTTATCTCAATGGTGCCCATTTTATTTTTGGGCAAACACTATTCAGAGACTTGTTATGGCAAAGAAGTATGAATGATGAATGTGTCATTTCAATCCGATAGAATTGTGACTTGTTGATGACTATAAAATTTCTGTCACTTTCCAGAATGAGGATGAACTGCGCTTGGAAACCGTATGCAGATTGCGGGTTCAAGTCCCGACATGGCTTTTCCAAGACTTCGTGGCCTAATGGACGAGGCAACAAATTTCTAAACATTCCAGAATGAGCTTTCAAAGAGTCTTTATTCCTCAATGAAGCATGCTTGTCTTATGTGCCAAAATGATATGAAACCACAAATATGGTGTCAATCTATATGTGGATGGTTTATACCATTGTATGCTATTCCACAAATAAGTAGTGATGTCAGAATAAAAACTTTGGACAATTGCAACTCAGTACAAACCTGAGTGCATTCAAGCCCGCTTATATGGTCAGAATCTGAATCTAATGTACTTTTACTCTAGCTAAAGCTACCACTGACTGTCCAACATCCACTGAGGACATTGCTTCCTACGTCTTTTGGCATCACGCTCAGCTTTTTTTTATATTCTGCAAGCGCCTCTTTGCTACTGCTACATCCGGAACGTAGTACCAGCCACGAAACTTGCTGGAAACTACGCTAGCTCATCTTCTGAGCTTTCTTCATCCAAAAGCAACACTGGCTTCAACATGTCTTGTTCTTCCATCGAGCACGAATCACACAGGGAGGCAGCAGACCTGCAGCATGCGAAGAAAATAAACAGCAAGAAAGTCACCATGCAAAATCACCATCCACTGAAGGAGATGACTCCCATCTTAGGGCGGTATATTGGTTGTTTTCATATGACACATGGAAAATATGAGTAACTCTTGGAGAATTTTGGGATAAACATCCTGAATTGGTTGTGCTTGATTGCTCTATGCCCAAGAATGACCGAAGAGATTACTTGCCATCTTTTAGCCATATGGCGTAGAGGCTGCTTAACAACGGTTGGGTCATAAGCTGGATAGCTATGTTAGCTATGTTGGAGGCTGAATAGCCATGATTGCACATTCTGTCCTCCATGATGAATAGACCTTTGAGAAATGGTGTCTGATGAATCAATACTTTTGACAACAACTCAACCTTTAGGTATGATGAAGAGCTGATGATCTTTTCTGTAATGCAATTGTTTGATGCGCACCACTGAAATGCCTTGTGATATAATAATCTCACTGCATAGGCTTTGTTCAATGGCGGTATGATCGGATATGTAATGATCCATGAAGACAAGATGGTTGGTATGGCTCATTCAGCAGGCATGATTACCTCAAAGAGATGCCAATACACGGATACATTTCAAGACACAAGGGCAATAGGCTTATTATGTAGCCTTCAAAGGCAGTTAGCATGTATGCTGCATTGGTCAGCTCAGTGGCTTTGACCTTTCTAGGTGTTGTACTCAGGCCGTGGCCTGCATATTGCATTGAGTAATCTTGACACCTTTAATGATCCAATCAGATGATATGTATGAAATATCAAGAATGGTTGCCCTTTTCAATGATCATTGGTGGCAGAGGCTATAGTGCTTGCACCGTGTCAATATACAATTCTAGTCTGGATACATGCTAGACCAGATGTATACAATGTCTAGGTCTTCAAAATCAAGCTCATATGTATGTCATGGCTGATGACCTTAGAAATGTTTGATACATATATGTGTCAACTTCATGGAGTTCTGCATGGTTTGACTGTATATAGTCAGGCTTACCAAAACAAAAACAATGATGCAACTTACTTTATTTTATTATTTGTCTTTATTATTTATTTGGTTTTTAGTTGTATTTTTAGCTTATCATCTTCCCCCCCTCAAGGAAGTGTATTGCTAGGCGGTTGTCAAGCGCCGTTTTAAATACAACAGAGGTCCGACCTCTATGTGATGACGTGATAGCCTTCTATGAAGCTGGATAGCAGTTCTTGGGATGCAGCCCATTGCACCGAAGGTGCATTGCAGTCGTTGGGATGCAGCCCGAATTCACGTCATCAGCGTGGGTCATATAATGCCCATGCATGTGCTGCATAAAAAACAACACTACCCTCCAGCGGCGAAGTGGTTTGCTATTACCATCATCGTATGCTGTGGGATATCAAATATATGATCAGAGAGCATGGTAATATATGTACCATGTTTGTCAATATCGGAGAGACTGTGTCTTCTTTAAAATCATCATGACTATATGTATAATGGTGCTATACTGATGTCAACACCTTCTCTCTGAGTGATT
>LGRX02028121.1:0-36161 GCA_001247695.2 Cymbomonas tetramitiformis
TTTGGCGTTGAGGTATATGGGGACATACACAGTCATGAGTTGGTTCTCTTTGGCGTTGAGGCATATGGCGGGCTTGGGCCAGCGGCGATGAGGTTTCTGAAGAAGATACAGCAGCGGCGCTTCACGGGGAGGCGATGCATGGAGGTGGACGTGGCAGAAGAAGAGGAGGTGAATGAGGAGGGGGACGACGAGGAGGAAGAAGGGGGGGGAAGAAGAGGAGGTGAACGAGGAGGGGGACGACGAGGGAGGAAGAAGGGGGGAGAAGAGAAGGTGAACGAGGAGGGGGACGACGCAGGAGGAAGAAGGGGGGAAGAAGAGGAGGTGAACGAGGAGGGGATGACGCAGGGAGGAGGAAGAAGGGGGAAGAAGAGGAGGTGAATGAGGAGGGGGACGACGAGGGAGGAAGAAGAGGGGGGAAGAAGAGGGAGGTGAACGAGGAGGGGAACTGACGAGGGAGGAAGAAGGGGGGAAGAAGAGGAGGTGAACGAGGAGGGGACGACGAGGAGGAAAAAAGAGGGGGAAGAAGAGGAGGTGAACGAGGAAGGGGAACGACGAGGAGGAAGGGGGGAAGAAGAGGAGGTGAACGAGGGGAGGGGGACGACGAGGAAGAAGAAGGGGGGGGGTCTCTTGGCAGTTCCATGGGGTGGAAGAAGAGGTGGGTCCGGCAGCTCTTCTTTGCGCTCGCACAATTGGTTGTTGGGATGTTTATCCGACGAGCCCAAGGGCGGTCCCCGGTCAGGGGAAGCTGGCGCAGCCCTGGGGGCAGGGCTGTGGGGGGAGGTGAGGATCCCAGTCTTGCTCGTGGAGAGGAGGTTCCTCGACGGGAGGGGGCGGAGCAGTTGGCGCTGATGGACAGGGCTTAGGAGGATGCGTTTGAGGAGACGGACTATGCCACGCAGGCCGGGCGGGATGGACAGGAGGGTGAGATGCAAGGGTCTGGGGGAGCGCAGCACGGGCAGTCCAGGCATCTTCCAGTGGTGCAGGCGAGGCAGTGAGGAGGGCATCACGGATCTTGGAAAGTATGGAAGCTGTGCAGCAAGATACGGAGAATCTTTGGGGAGAATCTTTGGGTGGCGGAGGGTCAGGGAGTGGATTTCACGGAAGCATCCGGGGGCGCAGAAGGGCCCAGCCAAGCGGCCTCGTCCCATCTCCTCCTAGATGAGCATCCAGGATATCTTGGCAGAGGGAGATGATGTTCTATCGCCGAGCCTTGAGCAGGGCGGGGCCTCACCACAGCAGGCGATGTCCTTAGCCGGGAAGGGGTGGCCAATTTGATGGTGCCAAGCAGGCGTGTGGCTCGGCTTCTTGAGGGGGCTGGCACGGAGGGGTCTCGTGGGGAGGGTGTTGGTGATGAGCGGGTTGTGAATGGAGGGGTGGTGGGTGGAGTTGACACATGCCGGGTCCCTCAAAGCCCGGGGGCCCATCCCGGCAGCGATGACCACTTACAACATACGGCAACATACGGCGCCTCATCGGCTTCCCGGCCCACGTGGTAGGGTGGCCTGACCGTGCCGGAACGAACGGTGACGAGCAGTTGTCGGGAAGGCGACGACCGGCTGGTGAACTATCGGCCACCGGGAGGGGATGGGACACACGGGCGCATGTGGGGATGGGACCGAGGGGTATGGACTCGACGAGTGTTAAGCCCAAACCATGTTCGTATTTAACACCTAACAATATTTCATCTGAAATATGGAAAGTGTTGTCAAAAGACATGGTTTGGGCTTAACACTCGTCGAGTCCATACCCCTCGATGGGACCCCAGGTAGGAATAGCACAGAACAGCGGTGGCGGTGCAAGTGTGGAGTGCATTGATCAAGTTCACAGATTTCTCGCAGGGTGTCCAGTGCAAGGGTTTCGGTGCCATAGAGTTGGAGGTGGGAGTAGGGGGTCGCACACACAGTTTGGTAGTGGGCGCGCAAGGTCAGAGGGAAACAGCGCCGTATGCCGTTCTCAGCCCCTTGGGACAGCGCTTTGGGACACAGGACATGTGGTGGGGTGGAAAAGTTGTCTTGAGACATCACAGACTTTGGGACTGGTCGACCGAGACTCTTGAGGGATTTGATAAATTCGAAAGATAGAAGAGTGGCTTGATTTCTAAAGAGGCTTCAACTTGGACAGTCCACGCACTCGCGATGCAACGATATACTTCGAGCACGCATATAGTCACAACGGTCATTCGAGCAGTCATGTGAGTAGTGCGCCGAGTTAGTGCGCGAAGTTTCCACTCAGAAGTCTTTGGAGACCGCAAGCACTCTTTATCCGTTCCAGGAAAAAGTTACCTTATCCTCAGCGTTGACGTCAGTGCCGGATGAAACTAGCTGCTGCACCTCTGCGAAGCGATTGTCTCGCTGCTTGGCACAGCCTTGCGCCTGTGACAGTTGATATGTGTAAAAGGCGCACCCTAAGTGTTACGCAAACCAATTGTTCCAAGGCGAGCCAAACGCGCACACGTGACTCAAACCTCGCCGAAAAAGTAATATTCAGAGCAGCAAGACACCGAGGCACTGTGACATGGGTCAACAACATATTGGGGCATCATTGCTGGTAAGCTTGGGCTCGCATAGTTTCTGGAACGTTACCATCTAAGGTTATTCAAGAGTGCTACAATTCTATCATATTCAAGATTAACTATGCGTTGCAATGATATCTTGTCCTTCAAACTGCGGCAAGTCAAGAAGAAGAAAAAAGACTCGTTGGAGCTTTACCGTCGGACAATGCTGAAGCCTGCAACTTTAACACCGTTGCGTTGGGAAACAGCTCCTAAGGACGACGCTGCAGCTCAAAGCAGAGTTGTTGGCAGCATTGCCAAACACGTACTCGTAACTGTCCTTGGGCGTTCGTTTTCCTTGGGCTTCACAATGAAATCCAAATTTCTCTGCAGCAACGAATCCTACACATGTTATAACAGATAGTAAATTTGTACCTTCATGTCTTCCAGGACATTCTAATAGTGTCTGAACATTTCAAAAAGCTGCACTGGAACAGCGTAGGATACTTACTTGCAACTGTTGTTCCTCGGCAGAATAGTCTCATCACGCCATCATGGTACTTCGCCTAATTCCTCTCGTGTCGATGTATCCTTTCAACGGTTTCCTTGGCAGCTAGCTTTTTGAGCTAGGTCCCTTGAGCGCTTTCGGCTTTGAGCTACTGCAGTGGTATGGTGTCCCACCCTCGCTTGTTATACAAGGGAGACCCGTAGTTCCCCTCCCTCAGTGGGTGAGTCTGAGGTGTAAACGGGGACGTTCTTGTTTTATATGGTAATAGACGAGAGCAGAGGGGACACACCTCTGACCTTTTGTATGTGCAGGAAGGCCAGAATACCGTGACACATACAAAACATATGTGTTGACATACATGTATACATTGACATACATGCACACCCTCGCCCGAATCAATCTTACTCGCGCACCCCACCTCAATCGGCAGCAGCTGAGCAGCAGCAGCAGCGGCAGCAGCGGCGGGCACTGCGGCAGTAGCAGCGGCAGCAAAACTCAAATCGCAACGGGTGATGGGAACATATAAATATTAATCTGACGATCACCAAACGAAAACAACTTTTTGTATCCGGGGGTGTGGTTTGCCCTACAGTTACAGTAGACGGAAGCTGGCGGAAACAGAAAGAGATCTCGAGTGAAAACCTTCAAAACAGTCTTAACAGAATCCAACACCTGAACTTGACATTATGCCAACTCAGGTATGTTCTGAATGCGGTGGTTGTCCTAAGAATGGCCTTCCCTCTTAGAGTCACTTCTATGTATGCTCACAATAAAATTACGTAACATTAATATAGCCAGAACAGTCGATAAGCGCGATTGCCGAAGCAGACAGGATGCTCGTCGCGGAGGGGGATGCTATCGTGCAGCGGGGTCAACGTGCTCGTACTGGAATATCCCTACGGATACTCCTCAGAATATATAGAAACAGTAATAATAATAATAATAATAAAACATTTACGTCGATGAGTAAGGCAACGCCTTCGGAACGATCTACTCGAGTCTGTTCCCCTCATACATGACAGTCTGCTAAGGCAGGAAACATTCCACAAAGCGTGGAAGCAAGGGTGACAAAGCACTAATGAAAGCGTGTCTGCCACCAGCGTCGGAAAACAGAGGAAGTCTAAACGACGAACCGTTATCGATATGGTCCGCAAAAGCAAAGTGTGCTAGGAAGCAAGCACAAGAGCAAGAGAAATGCCTAAGTACAAAACGCAAGAGTACTCAGTACGGAGTACAGTAGGACCGATCAGAATGATGTTGATGTGAGGTGCCTAGCCTGTTGTACGGAGTACTCAGTACAGTTGAGTTATGGAAAGAGTTCATGAATGTATAAGAACTCGAAGTGTAACCAGTTTCGGAGATGAGAACTGAACTGAAAAGTGTAACATAAAAGTAAGAAACTGTAACCGCTGTATATTGTGTAATGCGGAAAGCATACACTGAAAGCATACTTGAAAGAATTACGAAACCGAATTCCGGATAGTGGACCAACCGTAGTATCGAAACCATACCTCGTGCGGTCGTTTAATAGTAGATATAAGATAAGTCCGAAACCGTAAAGAAGAGGATAAGCAAGGGTGTGGACTCCCACAAAATGGTAATTAGTCCGTTTTTCCGCGTTGCTTCCTTGATGTTTTGCGCAAATTCTGATTGAATGCAACCTTACCTCGCGTGATTAGCTAGCCTAGACCGTTCTACGAAATCGAGAATGCCTGTTCTTGTGCTTGCGTTTCGCGGCGTTGGTTGTGTTTGAGGGTTCCAGGTACTCTTGGAGCCGCGTTGGCGTGAAGGAATTCAGCCCGACGACAATCTTTTAAGCTATGCTTCTATAAACGCGACCCCCCCCAACGTAATTTACGCGTAATTTACGTGTTTCGGGCCATTTGAGATTTACGCGTAAAACGTATAGTACAATGGGATTTCACGCCATAACCCTGAGCGGCGATTATCACTGTTAAAATCCATCGAGAGCGGTGATAACCACCACACAATTCCGATATGCAATAGCGCCTTCATTAGGCTTTGAAACTAGCATATATATGCATATGATCATGTTTCAATCCGTAGCAGACGAGCCGAGAGGCGAGAGCAGATGTGCAGATCAGCAGAAGTGCAGAACCTACAGAAGAGGTGTAGAGCAGGGCAGAGGCGGCAGACAAGGGGAGCCGCGTTTCCCCGCAGGATAAAACTGCTTGTTGCCTAGTGAATCCCGCCTCGGCTTTGCGACTCGAACGAAAACCCACAGGAAGTCGGTTTTCAAGTTCACTGTGCGTTCACGGGGAGCTGGCCTTGCGCTTGCCGTTCCTCCACACTCCTCCTCCTCAAGCTGATCATGATCATCATCAGGCGCAGATGGTGATGGTGGGTGTTCTTCACCAATGTCGGTCATACTTAATAATAGAGTTGTCCCTCGCCCGGCGACGGAACACCCCGGCTGCCAAAAGAAAGGACAACGGCCGCATCAACGCATCTGATCTCATTAGCAAATCTGTGACACTGTTGACTGTAGTCTGAACGAAGTCTCGCGCTGGACACGAAATCGCGTAAAATCTCAGATTTTACGTCATTCGCGTAAAATCTCAGATTTTACGTCATTCGCGTAAAATCGTGCTAAAGCAGGGTACACGTAATTTACGCGTAATTTACGTGTTTCAGGCCATTTGAGATTTACGCGTAAAGCGTTTATAGAAGCATAGCTTTTAAGGTGCGCGCGTTGCCCCTTCTCTTGGCACGCATACGCACGCACGCACACGCCGTAATTTCGGCACTCCGCAGGTACTAGAATTCCAAATCGCTTCGGATTTTCAGCAATTTCGACCCTTTGCGGCGGAAGCGCTGCGCAAATTTTTTGAAACTTGCGTAGCTTTTGCTGAATTTCGGGATCGGTTTGGGATCTTGCGTGCCTCTAATGTAGTCCTCTAGTCCCCTCTATTCCGGAAATTGCCGCGCTTCGGCCGGTGTAACTGCTTGTGCTCGCACACAAGTGGTAAATTTCTGAAAGCGGGTGCTAGTTGCCGCGCGTGGCGTGAGGCGCTTCCAATTGATTAGATTGCACATACCACGCATAATGTTTCCGGATGGAGCTTTAATTTTCTAGTCCCCTCTTCTCCGGAAATTACCGCGCTTCGGCCGGTGTAAGCTGCTTGTGCTCGAGCACGAGTAGTGAATTTCTGGATCGGCGGGTGCTGGTTACCGCGCGTGTCATATAGCACCTCCAATTAGTTAGATCGCACACGTAGCACGCATATAATGTATTCGGATGGAGAGGAGTTCCAGGGTCGGTCGGGTCGTCGTGGGAGGGGTCGGGCCGGCGCCGCCCCCGGCTCGGCCGTAGGGTCCGGTCGGTCAGGATCTCGCGTTGCGGGTCTGTCGGTCGGCCCGGGCTCTTCGGAGTTCTGGGGCGCGGCTGGCAGATCGGACAGCCGGGATTGGCGCTCCCGTGAGAGGGGGGGGGAGTGCGGCGTGCACTTGCACGCCAATACGGCGGTGAAGCCCTCGAGGCTACACCGGCGCTCACGCCCCTGAGGGCCCCTCCGTGGCTACTGCCCCGTGGTACTTGAGATAGTACCGAATCTGTCAGGGTTATGACCGATGACATATGTGTCATACATGTCATACGTGTCATACCTGGCATACATGTCATACCATGTCCCTACAAAATAGGGATTATTCCAAAGGCTTGGACGGCGCCATTCCGGGCGCCCGGAACCGTCCTGAAAATATTTGGTAAAATTCCAAGCCTTTGGAAACCGCCAGGAATTGCAAGGTGAAGCTTTGGGTTTTTACCTAGGAGTCCTATGGGGTTCCAAGCCGATGGTCCTACGGGGTTCCAAGGGGCTGGACCGAAATTTGTTAGTCCAATGGGTCCTGGTCGATTCCAAGCCGTTGGACCTATGTCCTCGGATTACGTATGACCGAAGTCGTCGGTCCAAGGCGGTTCCAACGGTTTGGAATTCATTTTGGACAATTCCAAGCCTTTGGAACTTTCCAGTCTGAGGTCGGCAGTCTGAAATCGGAGGTTCAACGGCTTGGAACCCCATTGGACCGGTCTCCGCGCAGCACGGGCGTGGTTTCAAAAGATTCCAAGCCTTTGGAACTTGCTAGTACGAGTAATGAAGCTCGAACCCGGAGGCTCAACGGCTTGGAACCCCATTGGACCGGTCTCAGCGCAGCACGTGCGAGGGTTTCAAAAGATTCCAAGCCCTTGGACCTTGTTAGTACGAGGAATGAAGCTCAAACCCGGAGGCTCAACGGCTTGGAACCCCATAGGATCGGTCTCTGCGCAGCACGGGCGTGGGTTTCAAAAGATTCCAAGCCCTTGGACCTTGTTAGTACGAGGAATGAAGCTCGAGCCCGGAGGCTCCACGGCTTGGAACCCCATAGGACCGGTCTCTGCGCAGCACGAGCTTGGGTTTCAAAAGATTCCAAGCCCTTGGAACCCCATAGGCCCAGTCTCTGGGCAACACGGGAGCGTGTTCCGAAATTCCAAGCCCTTGGAACTTCCCGATCTGAGAGCGGAACGCTATGAGCAAATGCTTGATATATGTCTCTTACCCATCTGTTGGCTGCAGCCAACATAAAGGCCCTTTATGTTGGCTGGAGCCAACATAAGCCTTGCTGACAATCCCGGGAGCTGTTGATACCGGATGGTACATTTCAGTAGCTCAAAATGAAGGCGGGGATGCTCTCTTTCACACACGCGTTACCAATATTGGGCCGCTCAAAATTATCGAAGATAATTTGGGTTAATATGCGAAAGAATGTACAATTTTGTGGATTTCCCAAGAAACTTTTGGTGTTTTCATAGCCATGTTACTTTGATCGATATTTTGAGGGTCAAGATGAACTCGGATGAAAGTTTTGAGAAGACACTGCAGACAGAGCAGCTCGAGAACTTGACAACATAGGTCTTCGATTTTTTAATGCCCTTCTCATGCCGCCCCTATTGCCCACATTTATTATGACCACTTATGTTGGCTGCAGCCAACATAAGGTGCATTTTGTCTTTTCGCGATCACGCCCTAGCTCTAGGGCACAATTATGCACGCGTCCGTGGGTGCAATCAGGTATATCACGTATTGACAATTTTGTAAAGGTCTAGTAGCCCTTCAAACAACATTGCTTTCGAGCAATATGCATCATTAACCATGAGTTATATACTTCGGCACTTTGGGTTTTATGTTGGCTGCAGCCAACATAAAGATGGGTAAGAGACATATATAGACTGATAATTCTCTGGACCGATCATTCTTGCTACGTGCAGTTCAAGACCGTCCAAGCCTTTGGAACGATTATGGAAGTGATATCTTATGGGGTCCAGGCTTAGTCCAATGGTTTGGAACCGCTTCGGAACTTGCGTTTGACGGATTCCAAGGCGCATCCAAGCCTTCGGAACCCCTTTGGAACTCCAGGTAAGTTAGTATTATCTGTACAATGCGTGTTATATATTACAGTATATTTACAACTGGTAGGTTCTGACTTGGCAGCACGTGGTGCTCAACGAGACCGATACACTACCGCCTCGAGCGAGGCAACAAGTTAACTAATCTTCGTCATCAGAACTACTATCGCCGATGTCGCCGACAAAATCGACGTAGCGGTCAAGCACGACGGCAAGCACGTCTGTCCGATGTCGAATATTTAATGGAACCTTGTTACCGGTATACCGTGCAAGCCGCAAAGGCTTCCATGGAATGGGCGCCACGACCACTTGATTGTTGATGTCCTTCGCTTCGATGAATGCATCTTTGGTCCCCCATGGCATATCGGTGCGCAGGTAGATGTTTTGCGTGACCGCATCGGAAAGAGCGGCTTCGAGGGGAAACCATCTACACTTCACAAGAATATATGTGTCAGTGTGCACGACAAGCTTGACGACCTTCAGAATTTCGCCATATCTGCCATCAGAAGTGAAAGAATCATGAACACCTGCAATGTGCCCGGAGGCACAGCGTGAGCCGATATGCCTATGCGTATATATGTGTGTCATCGGGGGTAATCTGGGATTGGCACGATGACAGTGAAATTAGGCTTGAAATCACGATGAGAATGAATACCAGATGTCCGGGGTATGACAGTATGACACTATGACACTATAGTAGTATGACAGTACTGTGGGGGGTGTCATCGTGGAACTCAGTCAGACCCTCGAAGAATGGTCAGATTCGCATCGGGGTTGAAAAGACAATGAAATCGAATATCAGATATCAAGGTTATGACAGTATGACAGTATGACGCTATGACAGTATGACAGTATGACAGTACAGTAGTAGTATGACAGTACTGTGGGGCAGTCATCGTGTCAGTCTGTCGACATAGCATCTGAATCGAGAATGACGAATCGGAATTAGAAATGAGATCGGATCGGGAATTGAACGTTGAGCCGAAGTGTGACATCGGCTCTCGAGTGGTTGACCCTGCAACCTGAGTGACGAGTGAATAAGTGGAGCACTTGAGAAGTGTTTAGCCTTCAGAACTCGGAACCGAATTATCGTTTGTACCTCAATCTGGCCCTGATCCAGTATATTATAAAATCCGAATTGTGTACCTTTGCACGTTCAATCAAAAACATATTTCCGAGCATTTGTCGTAGTGCCCCAGGCACAATTGGTATCTTGCGTTACTGTGAACGCCTCCGCCGTTGCGTTCAACCACGGACCTGTTAAAACTTACGGAATACTGCAGGGGAGAGGCTGTACTTTTGGCTACCTTTGCGCAATTTCTAGGTCAGAAAAACCATTTTTTTTTGTAGAAGGACTCCTGTAAATACCTCCAAAAGTCACTAAAAAGCAGTATCCGGCTCCCTTAACACTGGGGGCTCAAAACGGCTTTTCGACCCAAGCATGCCTGACAAGATCTTAAAACCAAACTTCGTCTGAGGCCAGTTCCGACCGATTTCGAGCAGTAAGGTTGGATACTAGGGTCTATCATGGCCTCGTTCCAGGCATGCAACTAGTTACAGACCCCTAAAAGCAGCAAAAACAGCCAAAAACAGCAGTTTTAGCCAGTTTTCAGCCTACCCCAAAACCTTCCACAGTAGCCCCCACCACCAAAAACTCCTTCCTTAGACCCCATAGAACAGCCTAGAAACCCCTGATACCGCCCTCACGGCCATCAGCAGCGGGGAAAGCTCCTCCAAACAGCGCTTTCAGCAGCTTCTGGACGTTTCTGGCAGTTCTTCAGCACCTTCTGGTATCCTCCAGCAGTACCCTGACTGGAGCATTTTGGGACCTACGGAGCATAAATATCGTCTGGGACCTTACTGGACCCCTGTATTGGACCTGACACCCTTCCTTTCGCTGCTGCTTGACTCTTGCCCGCGCACCTAGGCACTCAAAAATCGTGTCGCGGAGCCCTGGCCAAATTTTGAGTTCGCTGGTGTATGGCAGTACCCCCAGATCCAGACAAATACAGAAGAGCGTGGTGGAAGCAAGGACCTATTAAGTGGGTATTCCCTCCAGACCCTACCTACCCACCAGCAGGCGCTTTCTGGCAGAGCGGCCCTCCTTCCCCTTCTTCCTCTGACGACGAAGAGGAGAACAACGACTGAACGCCTAGACAGAGTCACACTGGCTATCCCGCCAGCACACTACGACCGCGAGTGGCATCACCAGGGGAACTACTTCTTCATCTACCCTGCTGACCAAGATTTAACAATCTACCCCGCGCTTCCTGGTGCGTTTCCGATAGCTGTAATCGACGGCGTTCCCCCATCGCCAGACATTAGTCCTCCTCCTTCGCCCCCAGACAGCGACATCGAAGAGTAAATAAAAGGCGGGCAGACTATATCCTCTGCTCACCTGTGGCTTTTGCCACACCCAGCTCTCGATTTAATCAGCTCTACAGTCAGCATGTCGCAACACACCTCAGAGCCGCTTTCCAACATAGGAGTCAATTCAGAGCCGCTACGCCCCCCATTATTTTCACCCTTCACCTTTCCATCCCCCACTGCATTCGCTTCCACTTTTCCCTTCCCTCTCCCGGGCACCACCATGCCCTATACCGCTGTACCACGCCCATATACCCTACCCGATGGCACCCCTACGCAAGCTGTGTGGAATGGCTCCAGCTGGGTATTCCCCCAGACAGCGCCCATTGCTGGGGGAGTGTCCCCAGTACCATTTACATTGGGGACCCATCACCCCATGGGTTCGTACCCCACGCCATATCAACAGCATCTGCAACAGCAGCAGCAGTGGCAGGCGTACCAGCAACAGTGGCCACAGCAGCAACAGCCGCTGGAGCCAGTGCAGCAGCAGCTACAGCAGCAACAGTTCCAGCAGCAGCAGTTACAGCAGCAGCAGCTACAGCCGCAGCCGCAACAACAACCACAGCAGCCCCATCAGCTGATACCAGCTACCTCGGCGCCTCGTGATCCTGGTGCGGATCTCTCATCGCTGCAGCACTTCATCAACATCAGCGCCGCAGCCCTGCCAGACCCTCTGCAGGCACCCCCTGACAGCGGAGTTCAGCAGAGCGTACCGGGCGGGACCCAGCTCTTGGTGCGCCACCTCCCCGCGGTGGCAGCAGCCTCAGAGACCCGCCGGCGCCGGCGTTCCCGAAGAGTATCCTCGGGCCCTGCGACGCATGGTAGGCACCTTCCAGGTCTAAGCCATGCACCTGATCACTCCGACCCCGACTCCGGCACGGACGTCAGCCGCACCAGCACGGGGACCAGAGGCAGCCGAAGCACGCAGGCACGGGCTGAGCGCAGGCGGAGGGCCGCCCACAGGTCCGGTTCTGACTCGGACGCGAGCAGCCGGAGCGAGCACATTCGCAGGGAAGTCCTGGCGGCAGTACAGGCCCTGGACATCTCCGCGGTGCTCTCGAGAGGACTCGCCCTGCCTGGCGCGACGACATCTGCAGGAACCTCTCCATCAGGCGACCCTCAGAGCAGCGCACAGGGGGCCCTGACGGCGGACCATCCACTCGAGGCGGACGCCGCTGACAGCGTAACCCCCCCAGTGTCTCAGATTGTCGCTGAAACCGCTCCCGCCGAACCTCCCACTCAAGGTCGGCCAAATCCCCTCAACATGATGGTGGCTCGCCGGCGGCAGTCGATGGAGACGGTAGTGCACGGCGGTGGCAACCCTGACTCGGAGCTCAGAGACCCCAGTTCAAGCGACTCGCCTCCAGGCCCCCCCAGTGATCCACCTCAAGATCCCCCTGACGACCCCGCGCAAGGACCAGAGCCCTCCTACCCTCAGTACCCAGAGGTTCGGGCTCTCTTCGTCACCCATGACGGTGGGTCATTGTGGGTACACCAGTCAGCGGGGGTGCGAGGCGCGGCAACCGTCTCCCTGCCATGGGATGAACGCCGCCGGGCTGGGGTGCAGGGCGACGCCATCCTGTTCAGGATCATGCACCTGCTGGGAGCGCCGCTGACTGCATATGCGCGCATGGGAGGCCGCCTACACCATGCACCCCTACCACTTACCAACCCTCGTGTGGAGACCTGGGTCCTCATGGTCGACCGCGAGGTCATGGATATGGCAATGGGGGACCCAGCCGCAGCCAATGTGCGGTCTACGAGCATGGGGCAGCCAGTGTGGGAGTGGATCCCTGCCACTGCGCGGGAGTCGGAGATGCAGAACTTCGACCAGGACGGGCTCGCCGCGTGGTCGGAAGTCAGCAACTCCGATTGGTACCGAAGCATGAGCGTGGTGGCCGCACAACCATCCACTCCCCTGCCCTTCCATACACCTCTTCCACTCCCCGCTCCACCATCAGCCCCTGCATTACCGCCCACTTCGACTGCAGTCCCCACAAATCCCGCGCCTGCGCTCCCGCCCGCGCATGCCCCGGGACCACCACCTCCAGCCCGTTTCCCCCACTCCGCCGCCGCAAACCCCGTTCACTCTGCCGCTGCCGCAAACCCCGTTCACTCTGCCGCTGCTGCGAACCCCGTACTCTCTCCCAGCGCCACCCCCTTTGTACCAGGCATCGTCCGACTGCCGCAGGGCACTAATCTGCGAGCATCCTCGGACGAGGTCCGCCTGGAGCACAAAACCAAGGAGATGGTGCTGAAGCTGATCAAGAGTGTGACCAGATTCCCTCGCTCCGCGTCCGACACTAAATCGGCCGACAAGGATGGCCTCCTGACGCAGTTGGAGCACTACTCCAACATGGTGCGGAAGATATTCCAAGAGGCCATCGTGATCGAGGCGCTGACCACTCCCAGCTGTACGCCATCTGTATCGACGTACCAGGCGAGCGTGTCGAGCCTCCTTTGGAGCTTTAAGGAGCACACTCTTCAGGACCAGCAGAAGAAATTCTTGGAGCGTGCGGCGGGGACCTTCGGGTCTGACCAGGCTTGGCACCGGCGCTACGTGGAGCTGGACGTGTTCTTCAGCGATCTGGCGGTGTGCTCTCTAACACAGGCCTACCTGGAGAATGCACACGGAGAGGCCATTGCACTGAAGCAGGCGACGAACGAGACCGCGGCGGAGTATTTTTCGCGGTTGGAGACCCGCATGGCCTCCGTCAACTTCCTGGCTGGCGGAGTTCCCAATTGCGTGGGGATGTCCAACCTGTCCATGCTCTCCACGTACCGCCGAGGGTTGAGGTATGCACCCAAGGTGATGCGGCGCCTGAGAGCCATCCACCTGGATGTCTCCAAGCCAGAGGAGTGGGAGAGGAAGGCCGTCAATGACGATATCCCAGGCACGCACAACGCCCTGTTGAAGATACGGGAGGTTGCTGAGGAGGTGGAGAATGATATTGACACGGAGGCGGCGCAGAGGCGCACTCAAGATCGCCCTCCCCGCACCGTCTCCTTCGCCAACCCCTCACCTCGCACCCCCTTCTTCAGGCGTACCCCTTCCTCGAACCGTCCAGCACTCGCCATGCTGGAGAATGGGCCCACCACCACCGCTGCCGCGGCAGTTACCCCATTGCCACCACCACCTGGTCTCCCCCGCCCTGACGCTCCGAAGGTCCGCCGGTGTTTCGCCTGCGGCTCCGCGGAGCACATCGTCCGTAACTGCACGGATGAGACCAAGCTCAAGGAGTGGAGGGCCAATGCACCTGCTCGATTGGCAAATTCTCCTGGGTTCGTGGCCGCCGTCGTCTGGGCCATCGAGCAGCAGGAGGACATCTCCTCGGTGGATGGCGTCCCAGAGGAGTTCTCCGAGGAGGTCTTGGCACTTGCTACCTGTGAGGACGAGCAGAGCTACCAGACCCTGGCGGCCCTCGCTGGTATCGAGCTTGTGGAGGGTGACGGTCTTCCCCCGGTTGAGGACGATGAATGACTGGCCGGCGACCAGTCCCCGACCCTGCCCTTCGGGGAAGTGAGGTCACACCCTGATGATCAGACCCTCTCCGCCCTGGAGAAGCGGTCAGAGCCAGTGGAACCCCGACGCGCACGAGGACGCAGAGACCCTTGGGGCCATCGACCTCACCCCCAGAACGTGGCCTTCACCTCTGGAACCCGCTTGCGACGCACCTACCGCTCAGCTGGTGCCCCATCGCTGCCGAGGGATGACCTGACCAGCCACCCCCTTGCAGAGAGCGCCTCTTTCGACGAGCCGTCACTACCTCTTGACGACGGCCCTGCTTACACACAGGCAAGGATCGAGGGTCGGAGGGGGCGGCGAGTTCCCCGGCACAGACCCCCCATTATGGGCAGCAACCGTGGAGAGCCCCGCGATCTTCGCCCCCAACCACGTGTTGTCCTACCATTACCCAACTATCAGTCCAACCTTGCAGATCCGCGGAAGAGGCTGACTGCGTGGCACTGGAAGAGAGATCTGTATTCTCTCCCCCTTGAAGTCGCCATGCAAAAGGTTCGCAGCTCTGCGCAAATCCCCGGAGGCTGCCAAAGACCTGGTGGATAAGATGTGGGAGCGCACCCGTAGCCGTATACGCTCTGGGAGCCGATCGCCGAAGGAGCACGTGAACCGCGCCAACCAGCTGGCGGAGAGGGTACGCATTGCTCGTGAGCCTCAAGATCGCAGGGAGGGCCATCAGCGCATAGCACTGTGGCACCTCCTCTCACACGACGGTCACCAGCAGGTCCTCGAGTCCCCTAGCACCAGCCCCTCCGACCTCTACGCGGCTTGGAGAGAGCTGTCGCCCGCCGAGCAGCTGGAGGCGATCGCCACTTCGAGCCCAGACTCCTTCCCCGGTAGCAGGTTGTGGGAAAAGGAGGGTGCACGAAGAGCAGCAGCGAGATCCTCGACCTCTCTCTGCACCCTGGACACTGAAGTGGGCACGATACCCGGGACAGCGGGAGACGTGGGCTTACCTGGCGCCTGGTGCAGCCTACACGCAGTACACCAGTACAAGATGAGGAAGCTGGGTCCCAGCCCCTTGGGAGCATCCCCTCCATCATCCTCACTGGTCGAGCCCACGACAAAGACGACATCCTCGCACCATGACAACGCGCCGGCTACCCCGGGAGGAAACCTTGAAGGTTCATCCGACTGCGTAGTGACAGAGGAAACCTCTACATCCAGCTCGCTTTGCTTCACCCAACAGATGACCACCGTCAGAACGCACGAAGCAGATGAAGCGCCGCCCCGCCTCGACAGCCACCCCATCGCTGAAGACCCCGAGGTTATGGGAGAGGAGCCCTCGGTTGATTCGCTCTGCTACACCCAGCAGATGGCAGCAGCTGGGACCCCTGAGGCGAGAACTGATCATCAGAGCTCCCACCAACTCGCCCACAACTTCCCCACTAGCAGCCCTCAGCATGACGAGGATCCCCTCACTCATAGCAGTCTCACCAACAGTGTTGCTACCCACGTGAGCCCCACAGTAAGCGGCACTACTCATGTAAGCCCTACCACCAGCGGCACCACCCATGTGAGCCCTACCACCAGCGACACCACCCATGTGAGCCCTACCACCAGCGACACCACTCATGTCAGCCCCACCTCGAGCGAAAGCACCTCAGCGGGTACCCTGTTGACGGCGAGTGTGGACAACCTCGTCAGCCACCCGACTGAAGATGTTGACTTGCTGGATGAGGAGTTCTACGCCGCGTGTAGGCAGACGTTGGAGGAATGCCGCGAGGCCTCGGACAACCTCCTCCCCAACCTTAAGTGCAAAAGCATGCGCACGGATGGGGGAGTTCAGTGGAAGACCGACATTGAGGGTACCCTCGCAGCGGCACATGACGAAGAAGGACCGCTGCTGCTGGTGTTCTATGCAACCCTCAGAGGGCACACGGTCAAGGTGCTGATCGACTCGGGGGCCTCTGACAACTTCATCTCGGAGCAGAGCGCCAAGCGATGTGGCCTCACGACACGAGCTGGCTCCGAGATGCGAGTCACCTTGGCGGATGGATCTGTGAAGATCACTGGCGCCACCGCGTACGCCAAGTTTAACACGCACACCACCACGGGCACCTATACAGAGAACGCCCTTGCCCTTCGAATCCTACCACTGGGCATACAGGTGGATGTTATTCTTGGCGGAAGGTGGTTGCGCAGTCACTCTCCTGTTAAGCCATGTGGCTATCACAGCGTCACTCTATCCGATACACAGAGACGTTGGCCTATTCCTGAGATCGAGCTATTTGCCATTGTGGAGGGCTTCCGATTCTTTCGCCACATCTTGCTGGGAGCTCCTGAGACTATTGTACGCTCAGATCATCAGCCACTGGTTTATTTCCAGTCCAAATCCACGCTGAGCCCCAAACAGGCAAGGTGGTTGGATGAGCTCTCCGAGTACAACTTCCGTATAGAGCACATTGCTGGCGAAAAGAACAAGGTCGCAGATGCACTCACTCGTATCTCTACACTCTTTGAACTCACTGATTGTCTGCAACACATAGACGTCAACGAGGCATATTCAAGAGACATTCCACCTGCAGATTCTACATTCATTGCTCTTGTATCTTCTTCATCAGCTCATCAGCTACACGACATCATTATATCCGAATATGATCGTGATACATTTGCACAGACTATATTGGCTAAGCTGACATCATCGACTTCATCACAGTCAGTCAGCAGCTTCAGCTTCGAGCTCATTCAGGGGTTGATCTATCGCAAGACCATATATGGCAGACAGCTGTACATTCCACCTACTGCCAAGGTCCCCACAGATGACGGTGAGATCACACAGCTTCGCCACATTCTCCTTCATGAGTGCCACTCAGCCACTATTTCTGGTCATGTAGGCAAAAATCGCATGCTTCATCTTCTGCGTAGCCGATATTATTGGCCAGGAATGACAACGGCAGCCATCCAGTACATTCGGGAGTGCCCCGTTTGTCAACGCCAGAAAACGAGGCGACACAAGCCTTATGGTCAGTCACATATACGATACTGTGTGTCTAAGACAAAATGGCTAGATGTATCTCTTGACTGGATTACTGACCTGCCTATCACCACTAATGGGCACGACAGTATATTTGTGGTAATGTGCCAATTCTCTCATCGCTGTCATCTCATTCCCTTCAGCATGACCTGGACAGCTCAGCATACTGCTTCTATATATATGCAGCATATCTTCAAGCTCCATGGTCTTCCGAGGAACATCATCTCAGATCGAGACCCCAGATTCACCTCTACATTCTGGCAGACACTGTGGAAATCTACTGGTACGAGATTGTCTATGACGTCTTCGCACCATCCACAGTCGAATGCAGCCAATGAGAGGAGCCATGCCTTCATCGAGGATATCCTCAGGTACTTTTTCAATTGTTGATTCATGATTCGATATTCACCATCCTCTGGTTTATAAACTGATTAGATAGTATTTTTTTTATCTACAGGTGTTGTTGCAATGATACTTCAGCCAATTCGTGGGAGGACAAGTTGCCTCTGGTGGAGTTTGCAATCAACAACACGGTTTCTGCATCTACTGGTTATTCACCATTCTATCTCGACTCGATGGCGCAGCCACTTTCGCCTCATGATCTGGTAATCACTATTCCGCCAGAAGCTCCTGTTCCAATACAAAGAGCTATTCGAGATCATTTTGACCAGTACAGTACTCGGCTGTACATGCCAACGCGGTAGACAACATTTCCCGAGCAGCAGAAATTAGCCAAGCCAGATTCAATAAGACTCACATGCCTCGGCAATATGCAGTTGGGCAGAAAGTTCTTTTACGGACCGAGTTTATCCAATGGACTGGTTTGACAGAGGCAGGCAGACACTTTAAGCAGCCATATATTGGGCCGCTCACTATATCCAAAGTGCTTAGCCATGGGCGTGCATACGAGTTAGATTTCGGAAATCTCGATATCCGTATTCATCCGGTACAGCCTGTATCCAGATTAGAGCTGTATAACGACTCGATCCAAGCACCTTTGCCTCTGCCACAGATGATCACCGAAGAAGGGCAACCACTGTTTGAGATATCACATATACTCTCAGATAAGTTCACTAGAGGCGTCAAGTACTACTTAGTGCGATATGCAGGCTACGGCCCTGAGCATGACACCTGGGTCAAAGCCACAGAGCTGACCAATGCAGCAGACATAATAGCTGCCTATGAAGGCTAAACATTATATTAAGCCTCATGCCCTTACTTCTTGTAATATATACTAATACATGTCGATCATCTATATACCTTGCTCTTAATGTTTTATCATTATGTTGCATAGAAGCGGGAAATTGATCCTTCCTTGCTAAAGGTGTAGTGAGCCTTGTACAAAATCACACCCTTGCACAGATACACACACATGTGAGATATCATATCTGTGAATAAATAAAAACTGCTAAAAGCTACCTTTGCCAGGACCGTGGTTAGTCATCGGATTCTGTGGCCAGTCATCCGAAGCTACCGGAGACATCGACTGAGGTAGACGGAGTTGTGATCCTAAGTTATGCCTGACACACATAACTAAAATAAAATTCACATTAGTACGTGGCGAATCCACTCTCACTCATCGCGACAGATGTTCGTCAAAGCGTGCGCACTGGACCAATAATTCAAGAGTGAGCAGACCGGGTAAAGGATTATAGGTCCAATCCCGTTAAGCAGGGCCACTCTGTTTGCATTAAAACAAGCCCCCGGTGAAATAACTCCGGAAACATCCAAAGGGCTCCCCATGACCGCCTGTGAACCTCCGAAGTTGCGTCAAGAGGGGAGGAAGGGTTGGGTGCACAATATATAATAACTGTGGAAACGAACAGCAAACGATCAGTTATATATATATATAAGGCCGAGAATCGTGCGATTATAAATCGTTAAATCGTGGGATCATCGTTCGCTAAAGCGACGACGGCTAGCGCAATAATCCGTAACGTAAACCTCGGATAGTTTGAATCGTCACTCTGACGCACGATACGTGTGGATCAATCAGTAATCCAGCGTCAATCTGTATCACGAAACGCAATTCATTGAACCTTGAATCGTCACTCTGCAATACGATACGCAATTCAAAGGGGGCTACATCCTAAGAACTGTAAGGCTAATGCCTAAGGTGAGGGACTAAAGTGGACTCAGTTCCCCCCAATATCCTAAAAACACCATGAGGGACGCCTCAAATCGGTGTAAGAAGACTGGTACCAGCATGAAGCAACAACAATAAAGACATCAAAGACATATACAAAGGTATGCCCGTTGTGAGGTCACAACTCTTTTAAGAGGGGAGATCTGTCAGGGTTATGACCGATGACACATGTGTCATACAGGTCATATATTTCATACGTGTCATACCTGTCAGACATGTCATACCATGTCATGTCATGTCATGTCATGTCATGTCGAGTCATGTCATATATTATAATGACAGACAGTCGTCAGACATTCGTCAGACAGTCGTCAGTACGGTCGACTATGACTGTACATGTCATCGAGATGATAAGTCACATCATCTGTCATTCATTCAAGGTAAGACTTGAATGGCACATGTCATCGAGAGGCCGTATGTCGCGGACTCGAGATGGCAAAGCAAGATCCATCTTGAAGAACCGAAATGGTTCGGAGAGAATGCATCTTCGCTTCTAGCATGTTCTGAATAAGCATGCGCAGTATCATATGGCAAACGCATTATTCGTTTAGCCGATACTAGTCGTTCAACCAATGTCTCGGGTTCACAACCCAATAGCGGTACCATCTATGCGATGGGAGACATTCGGTATAGATGAGCTAGCGTTGTGCTAGAGCAGTATCTTCTGTCAGAAGTCTGCACTCATCCCCGCTAATAACTTACGCGTGTGTTACCGTCCTATAACACAGCGCTTTCTATTATTTTATATGATATACTAAGGGCTCGCGTATCAGCCCGTATCATCATGTCATATGTTATAATGACATACAGTCGTCAGTACGGTCGACTGTGACATGTACAGTCATAATTTCTGTCATCCACTTAAGGTGAGTGACACCTGCCATCGAGAGGCCAGGTACTGGCATTGAGATGACGAAGCAAGACGAGTCTTGAAGAACCGAAGTGTTCTGAGAAGACGATGTCTTCGCTTCTAGCATGAATTGAACAGCATGCGGGTATCACATGGCTTATTCGATCAGCCGATACTGTTGTTCACCCAATGCCATCGGGCTCACAACCCAATGGTGGTAGCACTTGAGAAGTGCGGTGGCATTGGCGTATATGAGGTCGCATTGAGCTACAGCAGCACTTCTGGAGAAGAGACTGCACTCATACCCACATATCAGTTGCGCGTGCTATTGTCGTTAAAAAATAGCTGTGCCATCATATCGCTCATATAGCGAGCCTTATCATTGATATTCTACTCGTCCAGACGACGAACGAGGACACATAAGTGTGCAGTGCAGCAATAGAGATATATTGTATACTGTGTTTGTAACAGGTTCGCGGTTCGCGCATACAGTAGGCGACAGCGATCACACATATACGACATATATCGCATAATATCAACCGCTGCAGAATCAACAGCGAACGAAGTGCGCGAGGAAATATCGTCACAAACGCATTCGCTCGTATAATCAGCGTCAGAGTATAATAGCGACAAGGTGTGCTTACAGCATGCAGATCGCACACATATGCTCTTTTCATTCGCAGGATTGTACGATATGCGACATATTGACGCGAGAATGATCAAATCATCGTCAGTGTATGATTCGTACTTGAGATGGCATTCGTACCATATGCCACACATAGCTGCGACAGAGATGTTCACCATTCGCAGCGCATACATCAGCGACTGTGATAATTCGCTACTCGCACTAATCGTTCAGTGCAGCATACGCGTCAAAAATCTCGTTGTTGCAAATGGCTTGCAGAAATCGCTCGTCTACGCGCATTCGATGATTTAACTTGTCAGGATATACGCATACCTGCTAGATTCATCATGCTCAGATGACTCGCGATGATGGTATATATAATTATACAGCATGCTATTTAATATCTGTGATGCTCGCACATAAGAGATGATGTTTATTCAACTACTGACAGATTTACATACAAAATTTGCAGTAGGACACATAATATGACATCAGATGAAAATGAATGCTGTGCAATAATATGTGTGTGTAGCAAATATCATATGTGTGTGCAGCAAATATCATATGTGTGTGCAGCAAATATCACATGTGTGTGCAATCATATGTGTGTGCAATTATATGTGTGTGCAGCACTTATCACACATGCAGCACTTATCACACATGTAGCATATACTATCCACACAGTATATACCAAGTGCATGCAGCTTTACCATGCAGCATGATTTATCATGTTATTATACATTGACATATGCATACATGTATGCAGCCAACTTGATCACGATAGCAGTTGGCATACATAGTCATATATAACAGTGCATCACATGTTGCATTAAATAGCACATTGCATACCTGCTGTGCAAGTCTAAACTATAAACGAACCCACTTGGTATAAGGTGCCGATCATGATCTTAAGACAGTAATTAGCTCAGTATTCCCTGACGTAGGATTTGGGATGGGATACTGTTCTACTGTTGATCAATGAAAGGAATACTCACCAGAGCCATGTGTGAAATATACCAAGCAACTCGTCATTGCCGATGAGATATGCAGGATTACATTCACTAACCGAGTTGATATATATCATGTTAGCTACATGCTGTTATTGGTATACAGATCATCTTATGTGATAAATCAATTTGGTATAGTGTACTAAATCAGCAAGTACCTATACATAAGTATAGTGTACTAAATCAGAAAGCACCTATACAGTGACTCATGTATTTTTATGATCACTGACATCATTATGTATGTTAACATTACACTTAACTCCTAAGTGTAATGATCAAGTCACTGACATCATTATGTATGTTGACAATACACTGACTCCTAAGTGTAATGATCAAGTATTATATCAACATATAATACATAGATACCATCCAGCAAACACATGTGCGTGCTGGATGTCAAGCGATGGCGATAGATATGGGACAGGATCAAACAACCTGCTGAAGGGCTGGATGGAGATATCTCCAGACCCGAAGGCAGTATACAGTGCTCAAATAACAGTTGGTCACTGTTGAGCACTGTCCATGCATCCCACACAATCGCTGGAGCAACTACATTATCTACTTATGCATTATGACAATTGAATCAGAAACCTGATCACAATTCAGTGCATACTTTGTATAGTAGATCAGAAACTCAACATGATATCTGACAAAGTAGATAGTAGGAATACTATGAGCATTTGCTCCAACTACTTAGTATCTGGGTGGCAACACCACCTAGAGAACTATCATAGTCAGCGCAGCACGAGAGGCGCTGCAGTCACTGGAACCACTGGCAAGGGGGCGAAGGGCACCTACAAGGCGCCCTCTCCGGGTCAGCCGCCGCAGGCTGCGACAGCAGCAGGTGAGCCAAGCTTCCAGATACCCAAGAAGAAGTCGACCTTGTCAGCTGCTGCCCCTGAGTTTAACAGCATGACTCCTCTGGTTCTGGCTTCTGGAACAGCTTGTGTGACACCTCCCATGGAGGAGGCTGTAACGGTACCTAAACAGCGCCCTAATCCGCCCCTGCGTCATGCAAGAGCGGCGTCACCACGGGTGCTGACTGTTGACACCCCTGGTGCAGGGCGGAACATGAGGGCGACTCCCCAGCGGTATGTCAACTTGACCACCCCTTCCCCTGGCATTCTGCGACTGCCTGGAAGCCGCGACATGAGCCCTCCACCTCCGCGCCAGCGAAGCCCGCCTCGGACTCGAGACCGGACCCCGCCACCGCCGCGCCGCAGGAGCCCACCGCGGACGCGCGACATGAGTCCTCCAGCTCCAAGACCGCGAAGCCCTTTGACATCCTACAGGACTCCACACACTTGGTCTGGAGCTACGGTGATGACCTCCCCGCACGGCCAGCTGCCCACGCCCTTCAGCGAGAACGCACTTCAGGGTGAATCTGCTGGAGCAGCATCTGCTGGACAACCTCTACCTGCTGGCCGACCACCTCGCGACCCGATAGCCGTGCGCGAAATGGCAGAGGTCAAACTTCCAACATGTGAGCAGGAAATGCAGAATGAGGCGAATGAGCAGAAACAAGGACTTCGCCAATTTCCCTCCCGCTCCGATGTGGCCAACTGGCGAACGCGCCAGCAGCAGGGTGCGAATTTCGCCTGGACTCCGCGCCCTAACCAAGGGGGTGTGGGGGCAGCGGGGAGGTCAGAGGACATGCACCAAAGCATTGCTGGCGAACACATGGCACACTCAATGCATCCAACTCCCTCTTCAACAAGCAACGGGGAGGTGGGGGCAGCGGGGAGGACAGGTGGCTCCGGCTTGACAGGTGGCCCACGCCACATAAGCATAGCATGTTCTGGGCACTCGCTGACATCGCCGCTTACGGAGAAGGTGACCGGTGACTCTCTGACCTCACCGATTACGGATACCGTTACGGAACCTAAGGTGATCGGTGACGCTCTGGCAAGGTTATCGGTGACTTTCGAGTCCGAGATAGACAGCGAGGCAACCTCACTGACTCCTTCACTGACTCAGGCGACTACGGAGGCAGCTACGGATACGGATATGCTCGAGTCCCTGTTGAACCGCGAGTCCAGACCTTTGACTACCTCGCTGACCTCAACAACTACGGATATGCTCGAGTCCCTGTTGAACCGCGAGTCCAGACCTTTGACTACCTCGCTGACCTCAACAACTACGGAGCAGCCAGTCAGTACAGTCAGCTCAGTCAGTTACGCCGACCTCGCGCTTAGGCGTGGCATTGGACTCGCAGCCTACCAGCCGCCTCCTCTTCCAGTCATCGAACCCCCTTCTCAAGCAGATGTCCTCAGCCGAATTCCAGTCAGAAACTAGAGCCAAGACTCCGTGAACCAGCTTTCTCGCCGGGAGAGGCGCCATCTCAGCACCAGCAGCGCCTGAGAACCGCAGAGCGCCCCGCCTCAGCCAGAACGCCCGCAGATGCCTCGATCCCAGCACTGAACCATCAGCATCAATCCCTAATGCAGAATCAGATGATGTTGGAAGTATCAGAGTACATGCAGAATCTACATCAGCAAGTGCTCCAACGCTATCCTCATCTGACTTCGGGTCTACCAGCGGTGGGCGCTCCACCTATGACGCCCTACCAGCACACCTTAGGATGGGCGAGCGGTTTACCAGGTGCACCGGCGCCAGCAGCTGGATCAGGTCCCTGGCTGGTACCAGCACCGTCTCACCCGGCACCAGCACCGGCTCACCCGGCTCCAGCACCGGCTCACCCGGCTCCAGCATCGGCTCAACCGGCTCCGGTACCGGCTCATCCGGCGCCGGCACCATTTCAGCCAGATCCACCGGCACCGGCTGATCCACCGGCTACCGGTTCCTCGCCTTCTGACTCAGCTGAGCCTGATCATCCGTCACCAGGAAACTCGCCCCCGCCTTCAGACAATGGTGACCCACGACACCGGCGTCTAGATGTGTTACTCTGGACTTTAGAAGGAGCCTCCTTCTGGTTGAGAAATCACCTGTCCTCTTCTTCTGCAGTGACTGTCAGCCATTCTTGACGCTCCCACAGCAGTGTGTTCCATCTGTTCGAGCTGGTCCAGTTCATCGCAGGGGTTGGTGATGAGGTGAGCCAGCGTCAATCCAGCTTGGGCAGAATGACGGCCACGTTGCTCACGCCGCCGTGTGGCTTCGTCGCGAACTTGTGCTTCCATGCGCAGTCTCGCTTGCTCGAATTCACGAAGCTGTTGAAGTGGGCCTCCGCGTTCGAGTTTGTCACGGGTACTCCATTGGTCGTGGGCCTTGGAGTAGCCAGTCCAGCGAACTTTCCATTCTTCCACCTCTTTCCCTCGTACAGACCGCACTCGACGTGCGAGGATGCGTTCGACATGTGCCTCTTTCTGACCGTCCACTACCACCTCTTCAGGCACTGCCAGCAGGTGGTCGCGCGCGGCGAAGGCGTCTTGACCGATGGTGTATGGCTTGAGGCGATGTTGAGCGAACACGTCGTGTATCCGCCTCCCCAGTGAGGGGGGAGGCGTAAGCGGTAGGCTACTGGGGCTCCTCTGTCGGCCTCCGGCATAGTCATTTGCATATCGCTGAAGAAGCGCTCGGTCACGGGGACTGGTCCATGCCAGCGTTTGGTCAACTTCCTACAGATGGAGCGATCCATTACTTTCTCGGTAAGATGTTTCGCCTCTATCCAGACCAGATCCCCGACAGCGTACTCCCGCTGTCCGTGCCTGCGATCAAACTGCTCGCGCTGTCGTTGTTGAGCCAGCTCCAACCGCTGTCTGGCGTCCCGCAGCTGCGACGAAAATTTCGCGGCCACTTCGTGGGCGGTACCTACTCCCCCTGTTCGTCGTCCAGCGGTGGACTGCGCGGCCTCCAGGAAGAGGTCCAACTGAGATAGCGGCGAGAATCCAAACACCAGCTCAAATGGCATGAAGCCAGTAGATTCACTTCTGGAGTCATTGATCGCGAACTCCACGTTAGTGGTAAACAAATCCCAGGCTTCCACATTAGCGTCCACGAAGGACCTGAGCATGTCCTCAATGACCCGATTGCTGTGCTCCGCCTGCCCGTCAGACCGAGGGTTGTACGGAGTGGTGCGAGCTACTTTCACGCCCATCAGTCTCATAAGCTCCTGCCAGAAGGCATCCTGAAACCGCGGATCGCGGTCAGAAACAATTTTCATAGGCGCACCATGCAAGCGCCACACCGAATCGAAGTAGATTCTGGCCACCACGGCCGCAGAGCTGTCGCCGAAGTTCATCGGTATGACGTGGACCAGCTTCGTCAGCTTGCACGTGAAGGCCACGAAGGCGTCATTGCCTCTCTCTGATACTGGCAAGCCGGTGACGAAGTCCACCGCGACATCTTGCCACGGTATATTCGGGATGCTGTGAGGATTTAGCAATCCATCTGGGTAAGTCCCCCGCGGCCTCACTGACTGGCACACCGCGCAGGATGCAACCCAGGTGCCCACGTCGTCCGCAGCACCACGCCACCAAAAGCGTCGCAGCACTCTCTCCAGAGTTTTGTCTCTTCCAGTATGACCTGAAGACAGTGACTCGTGAGCATGACGAATCACCACCTCTCGAAGTGGAGAATCCTCCCCCAGTACCAACTGATATCTCCCTGCCGCATTTCTCCAAACCACCTCACCCACCAGCCTGAAGTCCTGTAAGCACTGGTGTGGCGCTGCCTTCACCTTTTCCCGCAGTAAACGAAGTGATCCCTCACAGGTGTACTCCGCCTTCAGCGCACGCAGGAACTTCGAGTCTGACTGCTGGGAGATTGTGTCTCTGAAGTCCGCTGCCTCACCCGTCCTTATCACAGCTGGGGTCGTCCATGGATGTCTCACGCGTGCCGGCTGTGGTTTGGCGGGAGGAGCGTGCACTATCAAGACAGGCCAGCGTAGATCGAAGGCCTTCCCGTGTGGGTTCTCGAAGAACTGGTTGGGCGCGCCCTTGTCATCGTGAGTAGGGACGACTTCCATGATGAGATCGTCTGCGCTCGCTGTCAGCAGGGCGCCCGTTGAAATGCATTCGCTCGGGGTGGGGCTGACATGAGTGGTATCGCTGGCGGTGGGGCTCACATGAGTGGTATCGCTGGCGGTGGGGCTCACGTGGGCAGTGCTCACTGTAGGGCTCACATGGGTTGTGCCACTTGCTGTGGGGCTCACGTGGGTAGTACCGCTCACTGTGGGGCTCACATGGGTAGTGGCGCTGTGGGTGAGACTGGTGTGGGAGGTCCCGCTGTGGCTGAGGGGGTCCTCGTCATTCTGCTGGGGGCTGCTGGTGGAGGGATCGAGGGCGAGTTGGTGGGAGCTCCGGTGGTTCCCTTCAGCCCTCGCCTCATGGGTCCCAGCTACCGCCATCTGCTGGGTGAAGCAGAGCGAACTGGAGGTCGAGGTCTCCTCTGCCACTTCGGGCGAAGATTGAACGCGGTCGGGTGGATCTTCAAGGTTTCCTCCCGGGGTAGTCGGCGCGTCAGCGGCGTGGAGCGAAGAGGCCATCTCCGGAGTGGGCTCGACCAGCGGGGGCGAGGAAGGGGATGCGCCTAAAGGGCTGGGGCCCAGCTTCCTCATCTTGTACTGGTGTACCGCGTGCAGACTGCACCAGGCGCCAGGCAGGCCCACATCCCCTGCTGTCCCAGGTATCGTGCCCACTTCAGTGTCCAGGGTGCAGAGAGATGCAGAAGACCTCGCTGCTGCTCTTCGCACGCCCTCCTTTTCCCACAGTCTGTTGCCGGGGGAAGAATCCGGACTCGAGGTGGCGATCGCCTCCACCTGCTCGGCGGGCGACAACTCCTTCCAGGCTGCGTAGAGGTCAGAGGAGCTGACGCCCGAGGGCTCGAGGGCTTGTTGGCGGCCGTCGTGCGAGAGGAGGTGCCACAATGCCATGCGCTGATGACCCTCTCTGCGATCTTGAGGTTCGCGGGCGATGCATATTCTCTCCGCCAGCTGGTTGGCGCGGTTCACGTGCTCCTCTGGCGATCGGCTCCCAGAGCGTATGCGGCTGCGGGTGCGCTCCCACATCTTGTCCACCAGGGCTTTAGCAGCTTCTGGAGATTTACGCAGAGCTCTGCGGACCCTTTGCATGGCGACCTCAAGGGGGAGGGAGTACAGATCCCTCTTCCAATGCCACGCAGTTAACCTCTTCCGCGGGTCCGCGAGGTTGGACTGATAATTGGGTAGTGGCAGAACAGCGCGCGGCTGGGGGCGAAGATCACGGGGCCCTCCAAGGTTGCCACCCATGATGGGGGGCCTGTGTCGGGGGACTCGCCGGCCCCTCCGACCCTCGATCCTTGCCTGTGTGTAAGCAGGGCCATCATCGAGAGGTAGGGACAGTTCGTCAAAAGGGCCACTTTCTGCAAGGGGGTGACTGATCAGGTCATCCCTCGGTAGTGGCGGGGCACCAGCTGAGCGGTAGGTGTGTCGCAGGCGTGTTCCAGAGGTGAAAGCCACGCTCTTGGGATGGGGTCGATGGCCCCAAGGATCTCTGCGTCCTCGTGCGCGTCGGGGTTCCACTGGTTCTGACCGCTTCTCCAGGGCAGAGAGGGTCTGATCACCAGGGTGTGACCTCACTTCCCCGAAGGGCAGGGTCAGGGACTGGGGTTCTTCTGGTTCTGACCGCTTCTCCTGGGTGGAGAGGGTCTGATCGCCAGAGTGTGACCTCACTTCCCCGAAGGGCAGGGTCGGGGACTGGTCGCCGGCCAGTCATTCGTCATCCTCAACTGGGGGGAGGCCGTCGCCCTCCACAAGTTCGATGCCAGCGAGTGCCGCCAGGGTCTGGTAGCCCTGCTCGTCCTCACAGCTTGCGAGCGCCAAAACCTCCTCGGAGAACTCCTCTGGAACGCCGTCCACCCGGGAGAGGTCCTCCTGCTGTTCGATGGCCCAGACGACAGCGGCCACGAATCCAGGAGAGTTTGCCAGCCGGGCAGGGGCGTTGGCTCTCCACTCCTTCAGCTTGGCCTCGTCCGTGCAGTTGCGGACGATGTGCTCCGTGGAGCCGCAGGCGAAACACCGGCGAACCTTCGGTGCGTCAGGGCGGGAGAGACCAGGTGGTGGTGGTAACGGGGTGACCGCCGCGGCAGCGGCAGTAGTGGGCCCGTTCTCCAGCATGGCGAGCGCTGGGCGGTTCGAGGAGGGGGTGCGCCTGAAGAAGGGGGAACGAGGAGGTGGGTTTGCGAAGGAGACAGTTCGGGGAGGGCGGTCTGCAGTGCGCCTCTGAGCTGCCTCCGTGTCGATGTCATTCTCCACCTCCTCAGCGACCTCCCGTATCTTCAACAGGGCGTTGTGGGTGCCCGGGATGTCGTCAGAGGCAGCCTTCCTTTCCCACTCCTCTGGCTTGGAGACGTCCAGGACTCCAGGTGGATGGCCCTGAGGCGCCGCATCACCTTGGACGCATAGTTACTTCAGCCCTCGGCGGTACGTGGAGAGCATGGACAGGTTGGACATCTCCACGCAGTTGAGGACCCTGCCAGCCAGGAAGTTGACCGAGGCCATGCGGGTCTCTAACCGCGAAAAGTACTCCGCCGCGGTCTCACTCGGCGCCTGCTTCAGTGCGACGGCCTCGCCGTGCGTGTTCTCCAGGCAGCCCTGTGTCAGGGAGCACACCGCCAGGTCGCTGAAGAACACGTCCAGCTCCACGTAGCGCTGGTGCCAGGCTTGGTCGGACCCGAAGATCCCCGCCGCTCGCTCCAAGAACCTCTTCTGCTGATCTTGCAGAGTGTACTCCTTGAAGCTCCAGAGGAGGCTCGACACGCTCGCCTGGTACTCCGATACAGACGGCGTACAGCTGGGGGTGGTCAGCGCTTCGACCACGATGGCCTCCTGGAAGGTCTTCCGCACCAGGTTGGAGTAGTGCTCCAGCTGCGCCAGTAGGCCATTCTTGTCGGCCGATTTGGTGTCGGCCGCGGAGCGGGGGAACTTAGTCACACCCTTGACCAGCTTCAGCACCATCTCCTTGACCTTGTGCTCCTGGCGGACCTCGTCCGAAGACGCCCGCAGATTAGTGCCCTGCGGCAGTCGGATGACACCTGGCACAAAGGGGGCGGCGCGGGGAGAAAGGATGGGGTTCGCGGTGGCGGAGTGGGGAAAGCGGGCTGAAGGTGGTGGTCCTGGAGCATGCGCGGGTGGGAGTGCAGGCGCGGGATTCGTGGGGACTGCGGTTGGGGCAGGCGGTAATGCGGAGGTTGGCGGCCCAGGGATGGGCGGTGGTGCAGGTGCTGGTGATGGAGCGGGGAGCGGGAGGGGCGTGTGGAAGGGCATGGGGGTAGGTGGTTGCGCGGCCACCACGCTCATGCTCCGGTACCAGTCGGAGTTACTAACCTCAGACCACGCGGCGAGACCGTCCTGGTCGAAGTGCAGCATCTCAGACTCCCGCGCAGTAGCTGGTATCCACTCCCACACCGGCTGTCCCATACTCGTAGACCGCACATTAGCCGCAGCTGGGTCTCCCATGGCCATGTCCATGATCTCGCGGTCGACCATGAGTACCCAGGTCTCCACGCGGGGGTTGGTGAGGGGTAGCGGTGTGTGGTGTAGGCGACCTCCCATGCGTGCGTAAGCTGTTAGCGGAGCTCCCAACAGATGCATAATCGTGAAGAGAATGGTGTCGCCCTGCACTCCAGCTCTGCGGCGTTCGTCCCGTGGTAAGGAGACAGTCGCCGCGCCTCGCACCCCCGCTGACGGGTGTACCCACAGTGACCCACCGTCGTGAGTGATGAAGAGAGCCCGAACCTCTGGGTACTGAGGGTAAGAGGGCTCTGGTCCTCGGTCGGGGTCACCAGAAGGGTCTGGGGGTGGGTCACCAGGGGGGCCTGGGGGCGAGTTCCTTGGGCTGGGGACTCTGCGCTCTGAATCAGGGTCGCCACCACCGTGCACCACCGACTCCATCGATTGTCGCCGGCGAGCCACCATCATGTTGAGGGGACCCTGAGTGGGAGGCTCGGCGGGGGCCGCTTCGGCGACAGTCAGAGACACTGGGGGGGTCACGCTGTCAGCAGCGCCCGCCTCGAGAGTCTGGTCCGCCGTCAGGGCTCCCTGTGCACTGCTCTGAGGGTCGCCTGGTGGAGGGGTTTCTGCAGATGCCGCTGCGCCTGACGGGGCGAGTCCTCTTGAGAGCATCGCGGAGAGGTCCAGGGCCTGTACTGCCGCAAGAACCTCCCTGCGAATGTGCTCGCTTCGGCTGCTTGCGTCCGAGTCGGACCCGGACCTGTGGGCAGCCCTCCGCCTGCGCTCTGCCCGCGTAAGCGTGCTCCGGCTGCCTCTGGACCCCGTGCTGGTGTGGCTGACATCCGTGCCGGACTCGGGGTCAGAGTGCTCTGGTGAGCGGCTCAGGCCTGGGATGTGCCTGCCGTGCGTCGCAGGGCCCGAGGATTCCCTTCGGGGAGCGTCGACGCCTGCGGGCCTCTGGGTCAGCTGCCACCGCGGGGAGATGGCGTACCAAGAGTGGGGCCCCGCTCGGGACGCCCTGTCGAGCTCCGCCATCAGGGGGTGCCTGCAGAGGGTCTGGCAGGATCGCGGCACCAATGCTGATGAAGGGCGGCAGCGGTGAGGGATCCGCCCCAGGGTCGTACAGCATCGAGGTGGCTGGTACCAGCTGTTGCGGCCGTGGCTGCTGCTGCTGCTGCTGCTGCTGCTGTTGCTGCTGCTGTTGCTGCTGCTGTAACTGTTGCTGCTGGAACTGCTGCTGCTGTAACTGCTGCTGCATTGGTTCCAGCGGTTGTTGTTGGGGCCACTGCTGCTGATGCTGCTGGTACGCAAGCCACTGCTGCTGTTGCTGCAGCTGTTGTTGGAACGGCGTGGGGTACGAGCCCATAGGGTGATGGGTCCCCAGTGTAAATGGCACCGGCGACACTCCCCCAGCGAGGGGCGCTGATTGGGGGAGTACCCAATTGGAGCCGTTCCATACAGCCTGCGCGGGGGAGCCATCAGGCATGGTGTATGGACGTGGCACCGCGGTATAGGGCATGGTGGTGCCTGGGAGTGGAAAGGGGTAAGTGGAAGCGTATGTGGTGGGGGATGGAAGGTGAGGGGTGAGAACAATGGGGGGCGTAGCGGCTCTGCACTGACCCCCATGCTGGAAAGGGACTCTGATGTATGCTGTGACATACTGGCTGCTGAGCTGATTAGATCGCAGGCTGGGTGTGGCAAAAGCCACAGGTGAGCAGAAGGTAGGGTGTGCTCGCCTTTTATTTATTCTTCAGTGTCGCTTTCGTGAGGGGGGGAAGGAGGAGGAGAAGGTGGGGGGCTGACTTCTGGAGACGGAGGAACGCCGGTCAGGGTTGGAGACGGAGGAGCGCCGGTCAGGGTTTCACCAGGAAGCACGGGCAGTGATGGATCGTAGGGGTCCGGGTAGTTGAAGAAGAACCCCTGGTAATACCACTCACGGTAGTAGCTCGCTGGTGGGATAGCCAGGGTGTGCGTTGTCCAGGCGCTCAGCTGTCTCCCGCTTCGTCGTCAGAGGAGGAGGGGGAAGGTGGAAGGGGGCCCTCTGGGGAGTTGTCAAAGGCGCCTGCCGGTGGGAAGGTGAGGTCCGGTTGAAATAACCACTTGAGCGGTCCCTGTTTCCACCACTCTCTTCTGTGCCTTTGTGGGGGAACTGCCATACACTGGCGTACTCAAAATTTCGCCAGGGCTCCGCGACACAGATTTCAAGTGCCTAAGTATGCAGGCAGAGGTCAAGAAACTGCAGGTGGAGGAATGGAAAGTTCAACCAGAAGACTCAGCAAGGTCCCAGAAGGTAGCTGGACTTCGTACACTCCAGAAATATTCCAACCAGAGCGCTGCCAAAGAGTGCCAGAGAGTAAACCAGAGGTACTGTCCAGAAACCACTAAAAGCGCTGTTTTGGAGGGCTTTCCCAACTACTGATGGCCGTAAGGGCGGTGTTGGAGGGTTCTGGGCTGTTCTATGGGGTCTGGGGGGAAGGTTTTTGGTGGTGGGAACTGTTGGGGTAGGGTCTAGGGTAGGCTAAAAATAGGCTGAAACGGCTGTTTTGGGCTGTTTTTGGCCCTTTTAAGGCTCTGAAAAGTGAGCTATGAAGTTTTTCTGGCTACTGTAGACCGGGGAAACCCTTTAGGGTGCTCCCTGACGGTCGTTTGTGGCCTGGGGCAGACTTTGGGTTTTAGATCGGAAAACGAATGTTTGCTTTTCTGAGCCCGTTTGAGCCCCCAGTGTTAAGGAACGGTTATACTGATATTTCGTGACGTTCGGGGTAGTTGCTTGGATTCCTTCTTCGAAAAAAAATGACGTTTTAGACATAAAAATTGCGCCCAAGTTCCCCAAAGCTCAGCTCTCCCCCTGCAGTATACCGTGAGTTACGCACAGGTCGTGTTGAGTTGCGCGGAGTCACACTCACACACGCTATTGATACCAAATGTGCCAGGGGCACTACGACAGATACTCGGAATGATGTTTTTGATTGAAACGTGCAAAGGTACACAATTCGGTTTTTATAATATACTGGATCAGGGCCAGATTGAGGTGTAAACGATAGTTCGGTTCCGAGTTCTGAAGGCTAAACACTTCTCAAGTGCTCTACTTATTCACTCGTCACTCGGGCTGCAGGGTCAACCACCCGGCACCCGATGTCACACCACGGCTCAACGTTCAATTCCTGATCCGATCTCATTTCTAATTCCGATTCGTCATTCTCGATTCAGATGTTACGTCGACGGACTGACACGATGACTGTCATACAGTACTGTCATACTACTGTACTGCCATAGTGTCATACTGTCATACCATACCCGACATCTGATACTCGATTTCATTGTCTTTCCGATCCCGATGCGAATCCGGCCATTCCCCGAGGATCTGACTAAGTGCCACGATGACCACCCCACAGTACTGTCATACTACTATAGTGTCATACCGTCATGGTGTCATAGTGTCATACTGTCATACTGTCATACCCCGGACATCTGGTACTCATTCTCATCGTGATTTCAAGCCCAATTTCACTGTCATCGTGTCAATCCCAGATTACTCCCGATGACACACACACAGACGCATAGACATATCGGCTCACGCTGTGCCTCCGGGCACACATGACATCGAAGATTCCCCCCGATCCTACTTATAATAGTAATTCCGAACAGTGTGCCATAGTCATCCAGAGCACTCAGGATGTTTCGTTTTTAGGAGGTCCTGCGATTATATAAATTATATTGCTAGCAAATTTAGAGAACTGTACCATCAAAATATTGCTTTCCAAGACATTTATTCGCCCATGCCACGCCACGTGGCCCGACTTGATCTCGTGCACTTTTCGGATCCCGAAAACGACGACTGCATCACCGTATCATGACTCATCAAGCCTGATGCCATTAGATGAGAGTATATTCAATCTGTCGGTCGTAGACAAATTTCCCAATAAAATGAATTAATGCAACATCAGCTCAGATATTTGTCGCAAATAGGTTCGTTTCTAGTGGTAGTACGGGTTGCGATGTCCAACAGTGTCACAGTGCATCCATGTGAGATCCAGAAGGTATTTACGATAGAATCATTGCTGTGCCAGGAGGCACGACGTACCTGCTGAGACACCCATAGTAGGGGGGTCTGATTTCGATGAGAATACGAGTAGCGAACTATTAGGGAAATTAGTGAGTGGATGTGACATTGCCTGAGCGAACAGTTGGGGAAAATAATATGTGAGCTCAGAGGAGAGAATAAAGAGAGGTAACAGAGTTGGTCTCTTGGACTTGGACAGCAAATGATATAACTCTTGCTGTCTGGGTTTATGTTAAATAGTATATCTGAATATATGATATGATTCCTCAAGATAATAGAGGATAATAGTTTACTCCTGGGAATTCCCCTGGGACAATTTGGTATCTTAGGCGTGTGAGCGTCTTTTTAGCTCGCTCTCGCTCGCTTTGCGTGCTTGCATGCGCACTTTGGACCTGTGGCGAACTGCTTTCAGCTTCCGTTGCGACGTTCTGATATGTTTTTGGTGTGCATTCCGGTTGTTCTGGCGGCTTGACGGGTTAGCGTCCTAGAGGCGGGACCGTTTTTGTCGTTGGTTATACCGATTTCACTCGTTTTTGGCCTATTTTGGCTCACTTCCGTGTGCATCCTGATAAGTGAACTCTACGGCACATATTGGGGGGGAGGTATGATGGCTTACAACAACTTTTGTGCGATTTTTATGAGTTATTTACAATTGTTTTAGTCTTCATCAACTCATAGTATGGCCTCAAACAGCTTATTTCTTCAAAATATGTGCGGATTCACCCCCTTTTTAGAGCTTAAAAAGAGTTGATGCACCTCCTCAACTTCGATAACTGGGCTTCTGGATGGTTGTGAAAAGTTATTTTACTTATTTTGGATATATTTTACCAAACTTTACCAGTCCTCATCAATTCTTGGAGCTTTGAGACCTTTTTGAGCCTTTTTGGGAGCTGCATTCACTCCTTTTTGGTCCATCAACCACGAGTTTGTTCCATTTATTGTCCTATGGGGGGGGGTGGAAGGCACGTTGCTTGAACCCCCTCCCCCCCTGAGGACAACCATGCATATCGACCCCTCCCACCCTGAGGACATGATCACCGGAGCCCCCCATCCCCCCTCCGGACATGCAAATTATGCAGACTTCATTTCATTTTCTATATCGAAGAAAAATGCCGACTGCGTTGTTTGATGAAAGCACAGTGCAATTGGGTTACCAATCAAAAACAAGAACGGGCTCACTATGGGGAACACGCAATTTGATGAGGCACTCGCGTCAAGCCTCGGTAGCAAGCTGCTTGGCAAGTTCCGCTTGCCCAGCGTTGAGGAAAACCCGCCGCGTCGCCATGGTGGAAAATATAGCTCTAAGTTCTTCCTTGCTTGACTTGATTGCGTTGGAAGTGTTCATCACTGTTTCCCCTAATATATCAAGTGACGGCATATCATTCAGATTCTTTTAAAGCGTTCTTCACCAAGTGTGGCTAGACTCCAAGTACGCAAGCGAACACCAGCTATAGATATAGACGCGGTAGTGAGACCAAGCTCTACTAGATCACCGTCAGGGATTTGTTCCTTCAGGACGTCAATTGAGAAACCTTCTCTCATGAAATCAGTGAGGTGCTGACGCAAAATGCCGTCACCTAATAGCGTTTCCACGGTCAAAGGAGGAGCCATGCTAACTTTATTGCAATTGTGTCGTCTTGGAGGGTTCCGTTAACGTTTGTCTGGTAGTCTGGGTGGAAATTGTTTTGTATCATCAGAGTTTCTGCATTGCGTGAGTCTGAGTGTCGATCGTCAATGTGGTTTATACATGTGTCCGGATTCTCTCGACCCTCCGGACAGCTTAAGACTCTACTTGTAACTTGTCCGCAGGGTGCCTCCGT
>LGRX02028122.1:0-20552 GCA_001247695.2 Cymbomonas tetramitiformis
GTCTGATTTCGATGAGAATAAGAGTAGCGAACTATTAGGGAAATTAGTGAGTGGATGTGACATTGCCTGAGCGAACAGTTGAGGAAAATAATATGTGAGCTCAGAGGAGAGAATAAAGAAAGGTAACAGAGTTGGTCTCTTGGACTTGGACAGCAAATGATATAACTCTTGCTGTCTGGGTTTATGTTAAATAGTATATCTGAATATATGATATGATTCCTCAAGATAATAGAGGATAATAGTTTACTCTTGGGAATTCCCCTGGGACAATTTGGTATCTTAGGCGTGTGAGCGTCTTTTTAGCTCGCTCTCGCTCGCTTTGCGTGCTTGCATGCGCACTTTGGACCTGTGGCGAACTGCTTTCAGCTTCCGTTGCGACGTTCTGATATGTTTTTGGTGTGCATTCCGGTTGTTCTGGCGGCTTGACGGGTTAGCGTCCTAGAGGCGGGACCGTTTTTGTCGTTGGTTATACCGATTTCACTCGTTTTTGGCCTATTTTGGCTCACTTCCGTGTGCATCCTGATAAGTGAACTCTACGGCACATATTGGGGGGGAGGTATGATGGCTTACAACAACTTTTGTGCGATTTTTATGAGTTATTTACAATTGTTTTAGTCTTCATCAACTCATAGTATGGCCTCAAACAGCTTATTTCTTCAAAATATGTGCGGATTCACTCCCTTTTTAGAGCTTAAAAAGAGTTGATGCACCTCCTCGACTTCGATAACTGGGCTTCTGGATGGTTGTGAAAAGTTATTTTACTTATTTTGGATATATTTTACCAAACTTTACCAGTCCTCATCAATTCTTGGAGCTTTGAGACCTTTTTGAGCCTTTTTGGGAGCTGCATTCACTCCTTTTTGGTCCATCAACCACGGTACATTCCATTTATTGTCCTATGGGGGGGGGTGGAAGGCACGTTGCTTGAACCCCCTCCCCCCCTGAGGACAACCATGCATATCGACCCCTCCCACCCTGAGGACATGATCACCGGAGCCCCCCATCCCCCCTCCGGACATGCAAATTATGCAGACTTCATTTCATTTTCTATATCGAAGAAAAATGCCGACTGCGTTGTTTGATGAAAGCACAGTGCAATTGGGTTACCAATCAAAAACAAGAACGGGCTCACTATGGGGAACACGCAATTTGATGAGGCACTCGCGTCAAGCCTCGGTAGCAAGCTGCTTGGCAAGTTCCGCTTGCCCAGCGTTGAGGAAAACCCGCCGCGTCGCCATGGTGGAAAATATAGCTCTAAGTTCTTCCTTGCTTGACTTGATTGCGTTGGAAGTGTTCATCACTGTTTCCCCTAATATATCAAGTGACGGCATATCATTCAGATTCTTTTAAAGCGTTCTTCACCAAGTGTGGCTAGACTCCAAGTACGCAAGCGAACACCAGCTATAGATATAGACGCGGTAGTGAGACCAAGCTCTACTAGATCACCGTCAGGGATTTGTTCCTTCAGGACGTCAATTGAGAAACCTTCTCTCATGAAATCAGTGAGGTGCTGACGCAAAATGCCGTCACCTAATAGCGTTTCCACGGTCAAAGGAGGAGCCATGCTAACTTTATTGCAATTGTGTCGTCTTGGAGGGTTCCGTTAACGTTTGTCTGGTAGTCTGGGTGGAAATTGTTTTGTATCATCAGAGTTTCTGCATTGCGTGAGTCTGAGTGTCGATCGTCAATGTGGTTTATACATGTGTCCGGATTCTCTCGACCCTCCGGACAGCTTAAGACTCTACTTGTAACTTGTCCGCAGGGTGCCTCCGTAAGCCCCTCCCCTGCGGACAGCGCGCGCGGATGTCGACCCCTCCCACCTCCCGATACGCTTTAAGAACATATCGACTTCTCTCGCAGACAACAAACGACCAATGCCTCCCACTTCATAGGACAATAAATGGAACAGCCCTGGAGTGCTTTAAGAGTGGATCAAGCTTCTAGACTTCAATATGGAACTTTTGAACGATATTATTATTTTATTCTACTCAGTATGGATATTATTTACCGTTCTCAACAGTTCTTGAAGGTCTACAGCCTTTGGTGCCCTTTTTGGCTGATGCATGCACCTTTTTCAGCCCCAAAATAGCCCTTTTTGACTGAAAATGGACTTTTCAGACTGCCAAATACTTATTCTGGACAGCACACACGGTTTATCTTTCAAATATGGACCTTACTGAAAAGTTTTTATCAGTGTATGGAGTTATGGGACCTTCTGGGAGTTATTTGGATACTTTTGGCTGCAGCATGCACTCTCCATCCACACCTAGCACTTGAAAACTGTGTCGCGGAGCCCTGGCGAATTTTCTAGAAATGGACAGAAGTGAAGTAAGGACTACGTTGACAACATAAAAAGTACTTCTTCAACTCTGTTTTCACTTCCAATAGTGTTACAAGCAACCTCAGCGGCTGGCAGCAAGTGTGCTTTCGACTGCTGAACACACATCCACTTCCAGCCCCCTTAACACTGTGGGCTATTTTTAGTAACCTACCAGCATATGGCCATACCCTTTGGTATTGGTGACACGTACAGACGACAGTGGTGGAAGCAGGGCTTTGACAAGTGGGTCTACCCTCCTCGACCTCTTCAGCAACCTGGTATTCCATTTGGCGGCTTCCCTCCTTCACCTTCAGTGTCCCCCACTACGTCGGACGACGAAGAGGACCCGTTCACACTTCCTGAAGGTTTCCAGCCCCTACTGTTACCTCAACCTCCACAACAGAACTAGCCTGCCTATTTCCAGATATGCAGCCGCCCTACGACCCATACGCCGTACCCCCGTCTCCATTCACCTTTCCACCCTCACTTGCTGCTGGCTCCTTTCCACCCTCCACCACCGGACCTGCAGCACTCATGGCCCCAGGACAGCCCAGTCCCCTGCCATATCAACCACCTCAGGTCCCCCTCGCACACCCCCGCCTTACTCCACTCAGCCCTTACCCACAGCCACATCCCTCAGGAACCGTCCCGGTGTACCACACCCCAGCAGCAGTTCCTGGACCGGTCCCCGCTGTACCATGGACCTGGTCTGGGGGTTTCCCCTTCGGGGGGGTTCCCTCCCCTTACGCCCCTGCACTTCACTCCCCGGCTCAGACGCTGCCGGGGACTGCTAGGAGTGCTGAGGAGGCGGCACGCTGGCTGGCGTATCGTCGGCAGGAAGAGGCGGCGGTGCTGGCTGCGTCAGGCTTGCAGGTGGGAGCTCAGGCCACCTATGGTGCTGGAGGGGTGCTCGCAGAGCGCCCCGGCACGGGCTACCCAGCAGGGGCCTTTCGTACCACTGGCGGGGTGCACGCAGAGCACCCCGGTGAGGGCTTCCCTGCAGGGGCCCACGCGACGAACGCTGGAGGGGTACAGGAGGATGAGCCGGAAGAGGAGCCTGTCGCGGACAATCCCTGCCCTCACGATGAGTACCTGAGAGCAGGGGGCTACAGTGACGTAGACCCCGACAACCCATTTGGCCGTAGTGCTGGCGAGGAGTCTGCGTAGGAGTACGAGGCGGACCCCAACGACTACGACGAGTATCTGCGGGCGGGGGGCCACAGTGACGTGGACCCCAACGATCCGTACGGGGAAGGGCAGCGCTGGGACGAGGTAGATGACGACGAGGAGGAGCAGGAGGAGCTGGCCGTCTCCATCACTGCGTCAGCCTCAGCGCAGCGCGTTGTCACTGTTGGCGTGGACGAGACGTCCGCAGCACCGCCACAACCGCCTGAAGTGTTCGTCTCGAACAACGCAGGGCGTCGGCGGTCTCGTCGTTCGTCGGGACCGGGGAGCTGGGACGAGCGCAACCTACCTTTCCGCGAGGAGTCCGACTCCAATTCTGGCGGGGGCTCTTCGTCCGCCTCGCAGATGTCCTCGTCGAGGTCATCAAAATCCTCGAGGTCGTCTAAGTCGGGCAGGAGCGGGCAGAGTGACGGACTTAGTGACCGTGCCCGCAGGCATCGCGACGCCAAGGAGAGGAAGCGGAGGTCGCGGCGTCGAGAGCGTGACGAAGGGCGGACCCTTACCCCTGCAGCCCTGGCGGCCACCTTCAGGGAGTGCCTGAAGGAGTTCCACAGCCAAGGGGGGGGGGCACACGGTCCGCTCCTGCAGACCCCACAGCTGAGACCGCCAGTGCAGACCCCCAGGCCGGGGTTAATTCAGTCGCTGGAGGGGTGCACGCGGAGCACTCCGGCGCGGATCCTCCAACGGGGGTCATTTCAGACGCTGGAGGGGTGCACGCAGAGCACCCCGGCGCAGACCCCCCAGCGGGGATCGCTTCGGTTGATCCGCAGCTGGCGGAGGGCGGGGGGAGATTCACCCGCAGCGAGCTGGTGTTGCCCCCCTGACCGCGGTGGTGGCCCCCGATGTGGGGGGTGCAAATTGGGCAGCCCGGCGGCAGAGGAGGAGCTGGAGTCAGCAGCGGGGACGTGACCCTGCAGCAGACGGCGGGCAAGGGCAGCGCCACACGAGAGCGCGAGACCGTTGGCTCCCGCCAACTGGCCCGGCTACGAAGGCAGTCCCTGGAGACGGTGGTGGTTCTCGGGTCTGGTGAAGGAACCCTTGCTGACCACACCCCAGGCACTGACTCGACAGCTGCCGTTCGACATGTGAACTTCCGTGAGGCGAACGGGACCCCTGATGGTCCTGGTGGAGTGACGCCTGGCGGGCCCTCAGCGGAGCTGCCTCCCCCTGCACATGACCCTGCTGTACCAGCACTTGGAGGTGGCGATGGGGGATGTGCACCGCCTGGACCTCCGACAGCTGCTCCCTTGCCACCCGCGGTGCCACTCCCAATGCCCAGTGGGCCACCGCCACCTCCTCCTCCTCCTCCACCTGGTAGCACGCTTGCGTTACCAGCACCCGAGCATGATGGTGGAGGTCGTGACGGGTCACCAGGGAGACCTCCCCCTCCCCCTCCGTCTGGTCGAGGTGGGCATCGAGGGCGGGCCCTACTGGCCACACGAGATGGCCACACTCTGTGGGTACCGCAGCCTTGGGGGACACTGGATACCTCGGACTCGGAATGCCGACGGCTACGGTCAGATCGGCTGCAGATGGTGGCCTTGACCTCTTCTACAAGGCTATCCTCTTGCTGGGGGTATCACTGAGGGAGTACCTTGACATGGGGGGCACTGTGGCACAGCCGCCAGTCATGCTGATGACCCCGGAGATGGAGACGCATGCGTGGGTGGTGGACCGGGGCGTGGTGGACGCGGCCCTTCTGGCATACCGCAGTAGGCCTGCGGGCTCAGGACACCCCCGCCCGGAATGGAAGCACGTCTCCAGTACCCCTGAGTCCGAGATGCACCTCCCGGATCCCGACTGTCTTACAGCATGGGCCGAGGTGGAGCAGTCGGAGTGGTATCGGCAGCTGCAGTCACGGTCAACTCCTACGCCGACTCCAACCCCGCCTCCATCTGATGGTCGAGCCCATTTTCTAGCTCTGACGGCCGCCCCCACCTCTGTGCATCATCCGACGACCCCCGCGCCTGCGACGGCTCCGACTAACCTTGGTTCACGTCACCCTCGACCTCATCTTTCACCTAACGCAGCAACCTTTACCCCTGCAGCTACTTCATCGTCCACCGCGGGAGAGCCCAGCAGCCGTGACCTCATCGGCGAGCAGAAGTTGGAGGACGCGCTGCTGAAGCTCGTGAACAAGCTGCCGAAGTTCCCTTCAGAAGGGGATTTGTCCGAAGACGACAAGGTCAACCAGCTGGAGGCCTTCTCTCGAAAGGTCCAGAACTTACCGGACAACAAGCTGGTGATGAGGGCGTGCCGCCAAGCTAGCTGCACCGGTGAGGGATACATTACCTCCGTCCCTGACATCATGTGGATTGTGGCGGAGGAGTGTTTGCGAGGTGAGCAGCGGGAGTTTGTGGAGAAGGCCGCGGGAGGTGTCAGCACGTCAGCGGGGTGGATACAACGGTACGCTGACGCTGACATATTCTTCGGGGACCTGGCCCTCAGCCTGCTGGCCATCGATAAGCTGCAGAAGCTGCGTGATGGACTCACCCGAAGACAGTCGAGTAAGGAGACGGCCAACGCTTACCACTCGCGACTGTCTGCGCGACAGCGCACCGTGAACTTCCTGGCCAAGGTAGTGCCTGTTGTGTGCCCGTCTCCGACGAGGATTTCGGCCACCACTTTTGGCGGGGGTTGGTGCACCACAGCAAGGTGGGGCTGGAAATGAGGAGGGTGAACCTGGACCTCAATGATCCAGGGGAGTGGGAGGATCGGGCACGTGCTGAAGGGCACAGCCGAGGCGTTACCTCGGCTGTTCTCAAGGTGCTCGAGTTCGCCAGGGACATCGAGGCGAGCAAGGCATCCAAGGCGGCGGACGCAGCCAGCAGAAGAGCCCCAGCACCTTCTGCACCTTTCTGGCAGCAACGTCGAGGACGTGCCCTGAATGCACTGACGGAGTCTGAGCTCGATCTGGCCGCGGCATCCACACCTCCTCCACCACCTGGACTGCCCCTTCCTGGTGCTCCACCTGGCCTCCCGGCTCCAGAGACACGGGAGTGCTACGCGTGTGGAAGGCGTGGACATCTGGTGCGGGATTGCAAGGACGCGGCCAAGCTGGCTGCGTGGAAGGCGAACGCTCCTAAAAGGTTGTCTCGAGACAGGCGGCAGGTGGCCGCTATGTTCTTCGCCATGGCACACGACGAGGACATCTCGTGGGCACCGGCGGAGCTGCGGGGAGAAGTGGAGGCCCTTGCAGCCGCAGACGTCAACGCTGTTCTAGAGTTGGCGGCTCTCACTGATTGTACGGATCTGGTGGAGGGCATCATTGAGGCGCAGCGGGCGTCCCCGGCAGCCGGCGAGTTGCCGGCCGACTCGGATCGGCAATAGGGTCTGAGGACCCTTTCGGCTGAGGGGCCAGAAAGTGACACTGGACGTCGCTCTCTTGCCGAAGCCCCTCAACCGGCTCCCGCAGCGGCGGGGGTAAACCCCATCATCGACGACCCCATGCCTGAGCACTACTCCGTACTAGAACCCTGGGCCTACGAGGGTATCTACAGGCCCTGCTTGGCCGCAGTGTCTGACCGTTTGAATGCTTGGCACTTCAGGCGGCCAGTGGGGGCTCTTTCCATGGAAGTGTTGATGATGCGACTGCGCAAAAGCCTGAAGCGCAAGTCGACGACGGGGATCCGTACTGCACTGGAACGGATGCAACAAGGTCGTGGCATGAGGTCGTCTGCCGCGCCAGCTCGGAGGTGCAAGAGACGGTGCGAGCTGGACAACTTCAGGAATGAGGTGGACCTGATGTGCCTGCAGAAGCAAGCCCCGGCCCACCACACTCCGTTGGGCACGCTGCCACTGCCGACGCGGCAACAGCGCATGGTCGAGCACGTGTCGGCACTGTTGCAGGGCCCTTCGAGGTCACGTGGGATGTGCAACGACTCCCAGCAGGTTCGGGCACTGGACCTGGCGGAGACACGGGCCCACGATCTATCCCTTGCGTGGGACGAGATGACTTCGGCGGAGCAGGCTGACGCCCTGCAGCAGGATGCCCCGATAGGGCACCGCGCGTGGGAAGCGGAGGGCCTTCTGCGCTGGCGCGGCCGACAGCGTGGGATGCCGGCGGAGGAATCGCTGGCCGTCATGGACTCGCCCCCTACCCTTGGGCTACGGGGGATGTTGGTGGAAACTCCGTGGGAGTGCCCGCGGCTTCTGTTTCGGCCACGGGGACCATCCCTGGCACAGGGGGGGACATCCCCGGGATGCCGGATGCATGGTGCAGCTTGTACAGGGTGCACCAGTACCGTGAGAGGCAGTCGGCGGTGACTCCCGCAGAGGTGAGAGCGGATCTCTTTGGCGAGCAGCCGGAGCAGCAGCCAATTGAGGTTACACCGCCCGATGCCGTGACTCCTGACGAAGTACTGGAGGGTGGACCAGTGAGCGAGTCTCCGGAGCACCTGGAGGACAATTTGACCCAGCAAATGGCTGCAGACAGGGGCCAGCAGCGGAGTGCAGACCCGCCAGCGCCGGACGCTGGTGGGGTCGAGGACAGCATGACCCAACGGCTGGCCAAAGCTGGGGCCCCAGAGGAGATTCACGCACTGAATACTCACCCCCTGCAGGAAGACACTGAGGAAGAAAGCATGCGCAGTCACCCACTGACGGAGGATGATGATGACGACGATGATGGTGATGAAGCGTGTTGGGGTGACAACGACACGAGCATGGGTGTCGGCCGTTGCAAGCGCATCCTGCGTGACGGGGGTGTGCTGTGGGCATCTCAGCTCGCTGCGGCTCATGATGAGGAAGGAGCGCTGCTGTTAGTCTTCTACGCGTATCTGCGTGGCAAGCTTGTCAAGGTACTCGTGGACTCCGGTGCCTCGGACAACTTCGTGTCTGAAGACTGCGTACGACGTTGTGGCCTACGCGTACGGCAGGGCCCGCAAATGAAGGTCACACTAGCGGACGGGTCGGTGAAGACCACAGGGGCTGTGGCCTACTCGAAGTTCACGGCCCCCACCGCAGCGGGCTCCACCTATAATGAGTCGGCCATGGCCATGCGGGTGTTGCCACTCGGGATCCGGGTGGACGTGGTGCTGGGGGGGAAATGGTTGCGTAGCCTTTCTCCCATCATGCTGGATTACGCCGGTCACGGCTCCGTGTCCTTCGCGCGCAGAACGAAGGGGGGGGGTAAAGAGCTCGTGACCATCGCCGGCTGCAACCCGGGTAAAAGTGCTGGTGGACGCGGAGACAACTGTGCTGGACTCATCGATGAGGTCTTCCTGACGGCTGTGCAGCTGCGTAAACACCTCCTGTACGCAGAGACTCAGAGGCTCGCGGGCGACGCCTCCGCTCAGCCGGCGTGGCTTATGATGGCGCGCAGGGACGGCAGCGAGCACGATTCGGCCTTCGCTGCTACTGCAGCCGGAGATCATCCCGACGCGGAACTCCTCGCGGTCGAGGCCGAAGCAGTATGCCTCTCGGTGGACACTGCAGCTGATGCGAAGCCTGTGGCCAGCACCCAGGTGAAGCTGGAACCCCCGGATACCGGGGGCACCGCCAAAGACATCCCACAGGACACGAGGGACGCCAAGGTGGCACCCCGCTGGAAGGAGAAGTTCCGGGCACTCTTCGAGGAGTTCTCCGAGGAGCTGCGTGACGCCCTCCCCATGATGTCCAAACTGCGGCGGTCGATGGAGGATGAGGCCAGAGTCCCCCTTAAGCCAGACAAGGAGGGAGGACCTCCATTTCGCCGTCCCTACCGCATGTCTGTGGAAGAGCTTCGGCAACTGCGGGAACGCATCGAGCAGCTGGTGGAAAAGGGCTACATCAGACCCTCATCCAGTCCTTACGCGGCACCATGTCTCATGGTACCCAAACCGGGCCAGCCTAACACGCTGCGCCGGGTGGTGGACTACCGCCAGCTGAACTCTCAAACAGTGAGAGATCGGTACCCGCTGCCGGACATTCAGTTGATGTTCGACGAGATGCAGGGTGCCACCCACTTCTCCTCCTTCGACGCCGTGGATGGATTCTGGCAAGTCCCCATGGCTGAGGAAGACGTGGAGAAGACAGCATTCACCACCCAGATGGGCTCCTACGAGTGGCTGGTGATGCCACAGGGATTGCAGAATTCCCCGTCACAGTACCAGCGGAGGATGCAGCGAGCCTTAGGACACTTACCTTTCGTCCGAATCTTCATCGACGATGTGGTGGTGTTCTCGAAGGGTGGAGTCCAAGAACACTACGACAACGTCCGTACCTTCCTTCAGACCTGTCGCGAGAAAGGAGTATACCTCAAGGCCTCTAAGGCGCAGATGCTGAAGGAGTCTTTGAGGTTTCTTGGGCACACCCTGTCCAGCGAGGGCTGCAAGCCGCAGCACGACAAGGTGGCGGCAGTGCGCGACTGGCCGGCGCTGGAGAATGTCACTCACGTCCGGCAGTTCCTGGGCCTAGCCGGTTATTATCGTCGGTCCATTCACTGTTTCTCCGACATCGCGCAGCCCCTCACCATGCTCACCAAGAACGAGGTGGAGTGGAGATGGGGCCCTGAGCAGCAGTGGGCCTTCGAAGAGCTGAAAGCAGCACTGGTCGACGCCCCCGTTCTGGCCCTGCCGAATGTGAAGGCCGCAGCGGACGGATCAGCCCCCTTCGTGGTGCAGACCGACGCGAGTGGGGTGGCGCTGGGTGGAGTCCTGATGCAGGACTGTGGTGAAGGACTTAAGGTGATAGCCTACGAGAGCCGGCAGTTCTCCGCGGCTGAGCAGAACTACCACACGGGCGAGAGGGAGCTCTGCGGACTTCACCACTGCACCACGGTGACCTGGCGGCACTACCTGATCTTCACCGCCTTCAAACTGCAAGGCGACCACCGGCCACCGGAATGGCTGATGGAGCCGGGGAGGGAGCTGAGTCGGCGGCAGGCACGATGGTACATGGATCTCGTGGAGGTGGGGGTCCCCCGCATGGAGAACGTGAAAGGGGCCCTGCTACTGGTTCCAGACGCCTTGTCACGGCGACCCGACTACTCAGCGAAGACACCTCGGGAGGGCTTGAAGGAGGCCGGCATTCTCGACGCTAAGTCGGACCTCCCGAAAGACCCCCTCTCTGTGTTTGACACCTCCGACCTCTTTGAGGAGGGCCCAGCCTTGGGCACCCTGACCCAGCTTGCTGAGGTGAACAGCTGGTTGGACGCGGTGGACACTCTGCAGCTGGCGGAGTTGGCTATGGAGTCCCAACTTGGTGCCAAGGAGCTTCGAGCCCCGCACCATTGCGAAGACCTCCTAATAGAGGTTGCAGCGGGTGCTGGGGGGGTGCAGACGCAGCACCCTGGCGCGGATCTCCCCACGGAGGTCACATCAGACGCTGGAGGGGTGCAGATGCAGCACCCTGGCGCGGATCTCCCGACGGAGGTCACATCAGACGCTGGAGGGGTGCAGATGCAGCACCCTGGCGCGGATCTCCCGACGGAGGTCACATCAGACGCTGGAGGGGTGCAGATGCAGCACCCTGGCGCGGATCTCCCGACGGAGGTCACGTCAGACGCTGGAGGGGTGCAGGTGCAGCACCCTGGCGCGGATCTCCCGACGGAGGTCACATCAGATGTTGAAGGGGTGCAAACTGAGCACCCCGGCGCGGACCACCTGACGGAGGTCACAGCGCCCCCCACGAGAGGGGCGACGCTGGCGTTTCAGCGTGCTTCCCTGAAGAAGAGTACAAGGGCTCTTCGGGGGGCCTTCAAGTCCCTTCGCGCAATGGGACGGTCCAAGCTACCAGGAAAGGCGGCATTGGAAATGCCAGCGGAGGCCTCAGAGCAACCTTGTGGCGTGGTGGCCTCACGCACCCGGTCAAAAACTGGGTTACCTCCTGCGGGAGGGACGTCGGGGTGCCAAGCACCCGTAGCGCCTGCACAAACTCCGCCGCAGGTGTCGGCCAAGGTCCCTATGGAGCGCCCCAGCGGCACGGTGACCTCTCGCTCGCGGTCGAACACCAAATCGCCGCCCCAGCAAGAGGCAGCAAAGCCGGCGACACCTCCGACGGTGGGTCTGACTGACGCCCCCAGGACGAGGAAGCCCCCTGCGAAGAGCGCGTCTCAATCGCGGAGGGAATCGACGGGGCGGTTGCACCAGGCATTGTTCGAACGGCTACAGTCGAAATACGGGAAGTTCGACGTGGATGCCTGTCGCGGACCAAAAGGCCGCGGTCAGCTGGTGGACAAATACTGGGAAAACTGCCTAAAGGAGCAGTGGAGAGGACGTCACGTGTGGTGCAGCCCCCCACATGACAGCGACCATCTCACCATCGAGGCTGTACTCCGCACCTACGTGCATGAGTGGCGGCAAGACCCCGAGAACACCTCTGCAGTGTTCCTGCTGCCGGACCTACAGTCGCGCATGCCGCAGTGGAGGAAGCTTTTCAGACGCGCGGGGATGCGTATTGAGGAGGTCATCCCCACACATGACTCTCAGGGGAATCCCACCCAACTGTTTAAGGGAGCAGATGGAGTGCTGCAAGACCTCCCATGGCCGATGCTGGTGGTGTATGCTCCACCCTCGAGGTCAAGACCGCAGAGGATTCGACACCAGCGAGTGCCCCCGCCAATTGTTGATGCAGGCAAGGCGTCAAAGATGCGGGACGCGCAGGGCACAGTTTCTGGAGGAGATTTCCTTGAGGCCCTGCGAGACGAGTACAGCCGAGACGGGCCCCTTCGTACTCTGCGGGAGCAAGTACAGTCAGCTCCCCATCACAGCACGAAGCACTTCCGCATTGTTGGCGAAGTGCTGTGGCGGGTAGCTGCGGGGCACTACCAGCTGGTCCTGGGTGAGGACTCGCCCCTCCGGGAGATTGTGTTCCGCGAGGCCCACGACTCCCTGGCAGCGGGTCACACAGGGCGCGACAAGACACTTGAAAGGGTTCTTCGTCGATTCTGGTGGAAGAACGCCTCGGATGATGTTGGGGCTTGGGTGGCGTCCTGCCCCACTTGCCAGGCTGTGAAACCCCGATCGTCATACCCTGATGGACTGCTTAACCCGCATTCGATTCCGTCGCGAAACTGGCAGGACGTGGGTGTGGACTTTGTCACCGGTCTACCTTTGACCGAGCAAGGGAACGACGCGTTCGTCGCCTTCACCTGTAAGCTCTCGACGATGGTCCACGTGGTCCCCATTAACTTCGGGGACAGCTCAGCAGCCACTATTGCTCGCATCTACTTCGACACCGTGTGGAGGCAGCATGGCGCGCCTATGAAAATTGTCAGCGACCGGGACCCACGCTTCCAAGACGCGTTCTGGAAAGAGCTGATGCGGTTGATGGGGGTCAAGGTGGCAATGACCACCCCTTACAACCCCCGATCTGATGGTCAAGCGGAGCACACCAACCGGGTCGTGGAGGATATGCTTCGCTCCTTCGTCGATGATAGTCCGGAGGACTGGGACCTGTACGCCACCAACGTCGAGTTTGCTATTAACGACTCGCGCAGTGACGTAACCGGTTTCACCCCCTTCGAGTTGTGCTATGGTGTGTCACCCATGTCACAGCTTGACATGTTTCTAGAAGCTGCCCAGTCTACCGATGGGCGACGCAAAGGAGGGGTGGGAACTGCACATGAATGGGCGTTTCGTTTTTCGTCGCAGCTGCGGGACGCGCGGGGTAGACTGGAGTTGGCACAGCAGCGGCAGCGAGATCTCTTCGATCAGCGCCATGGGCAGCGGGAGTATGCGGTGGGGGACCTCGTCTGGGTGGAAGCCAAGCACCTCACGGAGAAGCTCATGGACAGGTCCCTTTGCAGGAAGCTCAGCAAGCGCTGGCATGGGCCGTTGGCGGTAACGGAGCGGTTCTACAGTGACATGCAGGCGGGTCTTCCGGAGGCAGACCGAGGTGCTCCGGTGGCTTATCGACTGCAGCTCCCCCCACGCTGGCGTATACATGATGTGTTCGCACAACATCGACTGAAGCCATACGTGGGAGGGGCAGATGCGTTCGCGTCACGCCGACATACAGCCAGCAATCCCAGAGGCGGTGATAGTTGATGGACAACGCGAGGCCCATGTGGATCGCATTCTGGCTCGACGAGTTCGCATCTCCCGAGGAAAGGAGATTGTTGAATGGAAGGTACGCTGGACGGGCTACTCAAAGGCCCACGATTCGTGGAGGACTCGAGACAAGCTGGAGCGTGGAGCACCTCTGCAGCAGCTTAAGGACTTTGAGACCGAACGTCTGGCCATGGAGGGCCAGGTACGTGACGCTGCATTACGTCGTCGAGAGCAACGCCGCGATACACCCAGTTCTGCTGCGGTGGCGGCAGGTGCCTCTTTAGCCTACCTGTTGGTGAGACCCTGGGAGGAGGAGTTTGAGAACCCCACCGACGAATGCCTTCCTTGGGAACAACGTGGAATGACGAGAGAGGGCGAGGTCACATATGTCACTACCCTCGCTGCACTTGATACTCGGCCAGTACGGATATTGGTATTGTTCAGTGGAACAGGCTCCGTGGAAAAGGAGTTTGCCCGCTGCTTCCCAGCCTCGAGATCGGTAACTCTGGACGCTGACCCGCTTTGGCGGCCGACTCACGTGACGGCCATTGAGAGCTGGGATTATTAGAGGTATCCCCCAGGGTACTTCGACGTGGTATGGGCAAGCCTCCCTTGTACCCAGTACAGTCAGGCCCGCACCACTGGAGGTCCGCCCGATTTCGTTACAGCGGACGCGTGCGTACAACGCACCCTAGACATCATCGAGTATCTCCGTCCTCAACACTGGTTTGTGGAGAACCCGATGGGCCGTTACCCTGACGCCCTGCGTTTCAGGCCAGTAATGAGCCATTTACCGGCGCCCCTCACTTGCACCTACTACTGCATGTATGGGAAACGATACATGAAACCTACGTGTATATGGGCGAGCTCGCCTCCGCCCGAACCCTTACTGCAATGCTCTGCAGCGACTCCTTGTTCGCATCGACGTGCAACAGGAGTTCACCCTGATACTGCACAACTGGGACCGAGTGGTCATCGGAAGGGGATGCAGAAGTCACACGCAGTGTATCCAGTTCCAGAGGGTCTACTGCGGCATCTGTTCCAGCACTTGACTTTTGGAGGCACAGGAAAGTAAACGATGTTACGGTCATAACCCTTGGACCGAGTGCAACCGATCTATGGCAAGCAGAGTTTCGAAGGAGAAGACGAAGACTGAAGACCTGCCTTAGATATCGGTTGTGTGCGGTTGGGTGAATCCGGGATAGCGTTGGCAGCGTGATCCTTGGTGAAGCCCTTCTGCTACGCTGATGAGCAGAGGAATCACGAGACCCCTGTACGCTATTGTATGTGTGATTATGCTTTAGTCGTGGTTTCAGGGGAAAGTCCACTCCTAACGGGGGAGAGTTGTGCCAGGAGGCACGACGTACCTGCTGAGACACCCATAGTAGGGGGGTCTGATTTCGATGAGAATAAGAGTATCGAACTATTAGGGAAATTAGTGAGTGGATGTGACATTGCCTGAGCGAACAGTTGGGGAAAATAATATGTGAGCTCAGAGGAGAGAATAAAGAGAGGTAACAGAGTTGGTCTCTTAGACTTGGACAGCAAATGATATAACTCTTGCTGTCTGGGTTTATGTTAAATAGTATATCTGAATATATGATATGATTCCTCAAGATAATAGAGGATAATAGTCTACTCCTGGGAACTCCCCTGGGACAAGTTGTCTGCAATTTTATCAGTCACATCTGTATCAGCGTGTTGAATTTTGAAATTAGCTTGTTGAGTACCTATTTCATTACCCGCTAATTCAAATAAACACATTACACCAAAAGTATTTGAAGGGAATTTCAATATTCGAGTACCTTGACCAGCTATAGGTTGTATTCTAGGAAAATTAGACATATCAAGATTTTCATATTGTAAAGTTTTTGTTCTTAACTTATTGCAATCTAAATCATTGCAACCTATTATATCACCTTTCATATTAATTCTAAAATATTCAGTTGTACTACCATCAGGTTTCTTTTGAAAATTTATAAAAATATATAGTTTCAGCATTTAATATGTCAACGTCTGAGGTATTCAAATCAGTGTCGCAATCGGTTGCAAACCGATCTCGATGGGACCAAATGAGCATATCCTACCAACAGTACCGGTTTGCCACGGTTTAAATGGTGCCATCTACTTGACGGTATCGGTCCCGGACGGTTTAATGCTGGATGATGTCCTATCGGTATCGGTTGCTTACGGATCAACGTGCTGCAATATACCGGGAATATCGGTTCTACGCGGTTCTAAAGTCTAAATGTACCGATAATATCGGTTCTACACGGTTCAAAGTCTAAATATACCGTGAATGTCGTGTGAATATACTGTGTTACAATATGCCATCATACTAGTCACACACACCGAAATATATAATGTCTAAAATTAGGCAGAATTAATGTTATGCATGCAAGCTGCAAATATTAATTAAGATTGTCCTGCACATAAGTTAACGTCATACGAACGTGTTCACTCACACGCTATCAGAGTCAGACTCCTCTCACCACTGTCTTCTGGAGCAGTGGCACCATATTTCTTTTGGTACCTCTCTAAGATCTGTTCAGTTGAGGAACGCAACAAGGGAAGCTTCCAATTGCATCTAATGGTCATGTATGCCTCTAACAAATCACTGCATAGATTATTGTGGGCATGGAAATCTGCAAGCAGGCTACCGGCACTACTAAACGTGCACTCAACATTCGACGAGGTTGCATTCATGCAACCCACATCTGCACGAAAGCACGCGCAGTGCACTCGTAGAGCTGCTCGATGACCTCGGAGACCACGACGTACACGCATGCAAGCGAAGACAATCAGGCAACATATATTTGAACGAAAGGAAACACGCCGGCAGTCGAATAAAATAACAGACACGTGACTACAGTTGTGGACATACTTGTAAACTGCGGTTCGTGCCCTTTGGTGGTCATCCTCGTCAGTACCGTCTTCATTGTCAGGTTGTTCAAGCACCTCCACAGAAGCAACGGCCTTGATGAAACGAGTATCGGCATCTACTTTGGACCTTTTATCGATTTTAATTCCAAAATGAGGTGTTTGAAATAATTTCTAGAAAAAAGTAGCAGGTGCGGATTTCGGTCGTGAGTTAATTAATTTTTAATTTTAAGTTTTAACCTTTTCGTTTTTCAACGGCTCCGAATTATATAATTCCTACTATTTTTTCTACATTTTTGGCTCTCATAATTCTCATCGGTGCACTCTTCGGCATACATTACAGTATCGAGAATGCGAGCACGGTTCATTGATGGTAAACACACCATCGGGATCGGGATAATGCGGTTCAATTTCGGGAAAATCTCATCGGGATCGGGATGAGACGGATCAAAATTTCTCAACCCCCCGTTGAGATCGGTGCCGTCCGGATCGAAAGCACCCAGGGTCCTGTCGGGGACAGTTGATGACGGATCATCGAGCAGGATTAAAACCGTCGTCGGTATTTCGGTTTCAACCGAAACCGATTGCGACACTGATTCAAATTAATAAATGAATTACCGGATACTTTTGTTCCAAATAAATCAATGTTAGTTTTGTTATTTGTAGTATTATTCATTTCTCCATTGACTCTTGCATTTCCATTTACTAACAAACCGGAAGTTGTATTTACTTGCAGTTCACTGCCTGTAACAATTATAAGACTATTATCAGTTCCATCCTTTAGTTCAATTTGTGCAGAACCATTATTTAAAATATTTTTAAAATATCGGAAATTTATGATTTAACCCCTAAGGGGCGGTTTGTACCGTATACGGACGGATTCGATTGTGGGAATGTGCATCCAAGTGGTTCTACATGCCCTTGGCTTGCCGAAATATGCATTCCAAGGCGCGTGCACCTACCTGTGTGTATGTCGCAAATGACTAATCACTGGGATGGGTAGTCCATATAGGACATATATCTCACATAGCAACATTTTCAATTACGACAATTCTTGAAAACTTGCCTTTTAGAGCTTGAATTTTGTCTTAAAATATACGAAATCAAGGCTTACACCCGACGATCCTCATGTAGAGTACAATATTAGGTACCCTATAGTAGTATCTAGTAGTATGTGACTCCTTGTGTCACTCACACCTGAAGCATCGTAGTTGCGGTCGCGGTGTCACACGTTATGATGATGACACTGCGACACGCGCCCCTCTCAGACAATCTTCCCGCCGTAATAACTTGGCGGCGTAAGCCGCCACTCCTTACTCCTGTAATATTATCCTCGAGTCCTTTCACTGCCTGTGTTCAACCTGCAGTGATCGTACCGCTTATCCCGTACCCCTCTATGTAGCTAGTAGATATCGTGGTTCTCATGAGGTTATGGGCCTCGCTTACGCTTCCCCTGCGCTAGATGGTCTAGACGGTTGTTTCCAACCTATACAACCGTGACACCAGGGGTTCGACTCCCGGTGTCCGCTATGATATTGAGGACGCCACTAGTCCCCATAGCTCTAGTGGTTAGCAATATCACATCTTCCATCATCGTATTTTTACAAACAATATCATTTCCAAAAGAAGACATATAATATATTATAATATCACAATTTAAAATCAGGTTTAATCCAAACCAATAATCCTGAACCCGGAGTTGTTATAACTTTACTTTCCATACACACACCGATAATTCCAACATTATTTGTAGTGATTTGTGAAGCATTAAGTGAACCTCCCGGAGCACAACCTAACATTTGACCTTTAACATAACTTCCATCAATAGCTTTACAAGTTGTGAATCCTTTTGTACAAACGAAACAAGAATTTCCGGTTGTTGAATTTTGAACACAAACTCCAATAGGCATACAATTTTGATTAGATTGACTTGCCGAATCTGCATATATTTTTACACCATTTACATTAGTAAAGTCGTCGTCAAATTGAACAATATCTCCAGCATTTGTTGTAGCTCCGGTATTATTTTCAAAAGTAAATACATCACCGGTATGAGGAACCGGACTTGTTGGTAAGGTTGCTGTATATGCATTTGTCAAACCTGTCAAAGGAATACCTGAGGTCGTCAGTGATGCTGTCGGTGTTGGATATGCCCAGTCTATGCTACTTACAAGTCGTATAGCACTACAATCCAAATCTCCGCTTAAATTGATGTTATTTCCAAAATCACCGACAGCCAAAACTTGACTTAACGAACCGATACTTCCAGAATTTATAGCACCAGATTTTTATTTCGCCCGAAACTGAATCATAATATAATTGTAAATTTTCTAATGTCACAACAGGACTTGGTCTTATAGGTTTCACCGTAAATGAATTTGGATTTGTTTGGTCTAAACTGTTTCCGGTTCCATTAATTATAATTCTATTTGCAACATTATTACTTGTTTGTCCGTTATTATGACCTGCATAGCTTCCTAAAAATGTACAACCCGAACCTGGATAAAATGTTCCACTTTCCCTACCAATAGCTACGATGTTGGTTTCTAATGTTTCATTTTTATTACACGAATCATCACCAATACATACCGAGAATTGAGGTGGCAAATTGTAGGAGTCTCCACTCTTGCTCTTCTCTTCTTTACGGTTTCGGACTTATACTATTCTACACTTATTAAACGACCGCACGAGGTATGATTACCTTTGGTCAACTACAAGACTTCGGTTTCGTAAATCTTTATAGTTATGCTTGTGTTTTCAAGTGTATGCTTTCAATACACAATATACAGCAGTTACGGCTCTTACTTTTTATGTTACAATTCTCAGTTCAGTTCTCATCTCCGAAACTGGTTACACTTAGAGTTCTTATGCAAGGCTCATGAACTCTTTCCATAACTCTGCTGTACTGAGTACTCCGTACAACAGGCTAGGCACCTCACATCAACATCATTCTGATCGGTCCTACTGTACTCCGTACTGAGTACTCTTGCGTTTTATACTTAGCCGTTTTCTTGCTCTTGTGCTTGCCTCCTAGCACAACTCCCCCCCCCTTAGGGAAGGTCACGTCCACGCTGACCACGTCGGACCAGTAAAGCTTTTATACAGATCTTCTACTGTTGCTCAGGATGATTATACAGGTCTCAGCCGCCTGATGTCCGGGATGACATTACACTTCCCAAGACACACCGCAATAAGGAGATCAACCTCTTAAGCACAAGGGTCGGCCTCTCACCGGTCTGCCATCTGCACTACCAGGCTCCCCCAAGGCTCGAGGTCTCACATCCATTACCACGCTCAAGGTTTTAAACCTTCCAACACGGTACACGTACAGGGGATGACAATAGGTTTGCCAATTACCTGACAGTTCTCGGGATGCCGGCCCGGAGGAAAGGTTTTAAACCTTCACCGCCTCCTCGGAGTGCTTAGAGCTTTTACCCAGATCTCCAACTGCTGCCCGGTCGTGCCAGGTCCGGAGCCAATGCTCTCGTGAAATGGATTATACAGATTTCCACCTGTTGCCTGGTCGCACCGAGGCTAGAGCCACTGCTCGGTTGGATAGATTATCCAGGTTCTCACCTGCCGCCTGGTCACACCGAGGCTTAGAGCCACTGCTCCAATGGATTATACAGATTTCCACCTGTTGCCTGGCTGTGCCGAGGCTGGAGCCACTGCTCTTCCCAACGCTCCCCAACGCTCTCAATCGCTAAGACCACTCGCGTCAGATTCCCATCCGCCCTCAGGTATGATCGTCACTTCAGCTCGTACTCCCGCTAACGCTATCGGTTCCGGCTCAAACTCGGGCGGGTCACTCTCAACAACAGCTGACTGGACTGAAACGCTCATCTCGCTCAGATCCTCCCTGACAAGCAGTTCAGACAGGAACGCATGCACCTCTTCATGTAGGGTCAGGTTGTGGAAAAGCTGTTTTAACAGTGCCGACGGAATCCCATACAAATTCTCTCGCGCTCCCATGCCCTTTGCAAACACACCTCCGGCTCTCATCGCGCGCCCTCCTTGCGCTACCTTCTCGTGCCTACCGTTCTGCCGGAAGAACTCGCAAGGCGTGTCGGAATCGCACACTCGCAAGGGTGTGCGCAACGGAACGTTGGTCCAGATGTGCGTGGGCTTCCTGTATGCGGTCCCGTATTTACAGTACGTGGCGAGGTGCGGAGCTGGTAGATTGCTCATGCATCGAC
>LGRX02028123.1:0-66758 GCA_001247695.2 Cymbomonas tetramitiformis
CGACCATAACAAGGGGGTGTGGCCGGTAGGATGTAGAAGTGTGTGTTTGTGGCCGGTAGGATGTATGTGGTTGTTTCGGGTCGGTGCGGTGGACCGTGGGCGCATGTGGGTTGGGCACACGGAATATATATGGTGCGGTGTGAGGACAGCTCCTCTGACACGCGACCATATTCAGGGGGTGTGGCCGGTAGGAGGTATATATGTGGTTGTTTCGGGCCGGTGCGGCGGACCGTGGGCGCATGTGGCGTGTGGCGTGTGGTATGTGTGTAACATCATTAAACCTAATACTAGGTCTGATAGGGGAGGGCGGTTGCTGCACCTTTTGCAAGACCAAGAAACGCAAAACCCGCAGCCGTAACAACAAGTCCAAGCGTCTTAAGAAAAAATAGTGAAGTTGAAAACGGCACATAGTGCACTTGAAGCTTCTGTCGAGGAGGAGAAACCCCTTCCACAAGCACCGCTTCCCATATTCGTGGGTGGTTGCTCGGAGTACTACTCCCAGCTCACGTCCGAGAACAGTCGTCACCCACGCACAACCGCCTGGCGTTACGGCCCGGAGGTCGTGCGCACTCTGGCGCAGAACTGCAACCTGGGTGAAGTCTCCTACAATATGGTCACGTTCTCAAATCCTTTAGGTCCGGCGAAAAAATGCGACGGCGGTTTCGCGTCAACCAGAGTCGGTTGCACCCTCAACGGCACAGTTCCTCTGGATGGTGTACAAAGAGTTCAGTCTAAAGCACTGGCCAAGCGCGTCAACCCGCTTTTCCGAGTTTGCTCGGGAACTATACATGACGACCCTCGCCTCAAATTCAGCTCTGCAGTACGTGTCGCCCATAATCCACTTCGGTTTGCGCCAGCTTGGCGAACGAGAACGTCCCGCATGTGCACCGTTCTTACTTTCCATGGACCACGGCATCTCCCTGGACGCCTTCCTGGCACAACCGCCCGTGGCTGTTACCATGACCGTCAAGAGAGACCTGTGCACCAGAATCTTGACAGGCTTTGCTGCGCTGCATGCAGCCGGTATCTCCCACGAGGACGTCCGGGCAACAAACATGGTGCTTTCGCCGACGAGGCCCGACAGCTTGGTCATCATCGACTTCGGGTTATCAAGGCGGCAGCATAAGGAAGGGCTGTCTGAAGATCACTACCGAAGGCACCGATGGACCTCTGGAACGCCTGCAGATGCACATCAGAAGCCTGGATCAGTGTATGCGCCGGAGTACAGTCATGGAGGACCGACATCTGCAACCGACATGTGGGCGATTGCCCCGATCCTCGTGCGCATTTTGATTCGAGATCCAGGAGACGCCCTGAGGAGAGTTAATGATGATGCCACCAAAGCGACTGTGCATGACATCCTGGTGAAGCGGTCAAGCACTAACTGTGTCAGCCGTGCAATCTGGAACCCAGTTATGGACTGCGCGCACCGCGAGCCCGCGAAACGGCCAACCGCCGCTAGCCTTGCCCGTCTTTTTGTGGCCTCCGAGGCGGCTACCGATGGCAAGTTAGTCCGTCGGGGAAACCAATAAGCGCCTATGGATGCTAACCTAGGAGGTAGGTTCGTCGCTGATGTGCTCGTATAGGGTATTGGATGATGTTCATAATTTTATGTTGCCGCCTGATGCCTGCATTGCGGCTGCAATGCTGCCTTCCTGGCATGCGATAAATCACAGCGATCCAACCAGTTGAATGGAGATGGTTGGTTTTTTTACTTCACAATATTTCTAGCGTGCGGCGCACCTCTGACCCCAAGGTGCACCGATGGTGCATCGGTGATACATCCACGATGCGCCCGACATGTCCCTTCGTCTCTCCCAAGACTCTCCCAAGACTCTCCCAAGGAAGGTGAACGTAGGGGCGTAAAATGGTTGGTCGCTGGGCCCAAGATGGGCCCAAGATGGGCCCAAGATGGGCGAAAGCACCAATGACGCTCCATGCATCCTAAGATCTTTATCACAGCAGATAATCTTACAAAATCCAACATCGCACATGAACAACTGTGCACCAATGTTCGTGCTGCGATGGCTTTGACCTGGCAGGCGAATTCGGAGATCGTGATTATAACTTTAAAACATACGAAGTGGGGGGGGTGTCGCGATGACAACGAGCATCGCATGACTGCGTCGGTTGACCATGATAATGATTAGGTTAAACACGGCCAGTGTCGGCTTTTACAGAATCGTGTCCGTTTTTGCAAAATCTGTCCGTTTTTGCAGTTCTTAACAGTGTCAACAACAAATATACACTCCGTCCAAAGACAAATTCGAGCATAACACAAAGCATTTCACACGCACACGCATTCACGCATACACGGTACAATAATATCATCGATATGTGCATAATTCAAATTATGTACTTCTATGATATGAGATACGTGTCCGTCTTTGTATGTTCCATGTTACATGCGTTCCTACCGAGAGACCTTGTATCGCTAGCATCTATGAAGCATCATTCCTCAAAGCAACCTCAAGAGCATCTCCACCATCACTAGGAGCGCTTTCTAGTGCTTCCTGCTTGCGTTCGGCGTAAGCTTTTTTCATTGCTGGCTTGGCACTTAGTTGCACACCAGTCTTTGCGAAGAGATCTTGGCCTTTGCGCTTCTCTTTCACACACACAATCCAGCGCATGCCTTGAACACCCTCGAGCTCGTAAATGAGCTTGTCTTCTTGCTTTTTCGCCCACCACATTCGTCGAAGTGGATAGGCACGGTCAGCAAGCCACATGTCTGGCACCAAAAACGCGCAGAAATCCTTGCAGTGTTCTGCGAAGTACATGATAGCCGCGTCACTCATTCCACTTGTAGGCGGTGCACAAATGACGTTTTGACCCAACACTTTCCAGTTGTCGTGCACACGAAAGATGTTCATAGGGACCCAGCCCTTCACATTTTTTGCTTGAGTGTCACTATCCACTGAAATAAACTTGAATTCGGCCTTTCCGAAACGACTTTCTAAAACTGGTTTCAAGTTTAGATTTATCTCGGAACCCGCGGCAAACAAGTCGACAAATGTTCGGTTTTTGATCTTCTTTTCGTGCATAAAGTTCGTCGGATTAAAGCTGTCTACGAGTAAAGCCACTTGTTCTTTTGGAACAACAGTGCGCTTTACTCGTACCTCTTTATCCGCGTGAACATCATCAAATATTTTCCGTGTCCATTCTTTGTTTATTGGCTTGATGGCGGGGAGGTATTCAACTTCCACGCACTCATGAAAGGCGGATGGGCTATTCATGAAACTCGCTTCATGAGAATCACGAGTCCGTCGTTGGGATCGCTGTGACGTTTGCAAAGCCATCATCTCAGCGTCATTCAAGTTTTCGTGCTTAAACTTGCGCTTAGGCATATCGTGCGTATCGCGGTTGGAAAGTTGCAAGTTGAAAAAAACACACACCACTGTTAAGAACTGCAAAAACGGACAGGAATTGCAAAAACGGACACGATTCTGTAAAAGCCGACACTGGCCGTGTTTAACCTAATCATTATGCCATGACACCATTCGGGTGTCATCGTCATCGTCATAGATTATGGGGTGAGGAGCGATTTTGGCCGTAGCAAATGTTTTGATCGGACTGCCACAATGTGCCACGTATTCATCCGCGTTGAATATCGGGAAACGGCAGATTCGATTCCAGATTTGCTTTTCGGATCCGCGGATATATCGGCAGCTCGTGGTCGATCATTGGTGGAACCTCCTAACCTCCTCGAAAGACGCAGCGAGGGCCAATGAAAGCGGCAACTCAGGGCTTGCGTTGGGCCTAACCTGGGCCTAACCTGGGCCTAACCTGGGCATATCTTGTGCCTAGCTTGGGCTGAGCGTGGGCAAGTCATCGCCCTGACATGGCGCGAAGAGGCCCTCACGTGGGGCAGCGGCTGCCGCACCGTAGAAATAATGTGATTCTGAAAACCTGCGTACCATGCCTTTTGCCGCAGGTAACATCCACACCTCGTCACGCGTATTGCAGCCAGGTTGGCTTGGAGCGGTGGTCTCTCTTGAAAATCTGGACGCTTGAGCAACGCCGTCTTGCTGGTGGGTTATGGCCTGAGAGCTCGGCGGACTCCTTTGCGTTGCACGCGCAAAGCTTGCTGCTGGACGTCTTTGGTGATCAACATCTTCATCACGCTATATTTGTGAAGGCCGGCGGGGGACTGTCCGCTGACCCCCTCCGCCAACTTTTTCGAGTTTGCAGGGTGGCCGCGGAGCGGCTGGTCTGTGCCCCAGTTGGGACACCCCTCCGGCCTACGGGGCCTGCTACGACTTCGTGTATATGCCACGCCCCCCGACGGCAGCGGTTGCCATGGGGGGAGGTTGTGCTTGTTCACGGTCCGTGGGGTCACCCTCGGTTACACTTCACCAACGTCTTCCAATCGGAAGGATCGGGAATTAGCAGTTACCGCGCCGATCCGTCCAGTCTGTTTGAGGGAACTGTTGGTCCGGGGGGGCGAGGGATGTATTTCCGGGGCTATTTCAAGGAAGTGGAGCAGCAAGGATGGACCAACTCTAAAGGGTCAATGAAGGTGTGGGCGGACGATGCCGATGCAATGATCACTAAGCAGATGCACGCCTCGATGGTGGCGAGCACAGAATCGGGCGCCAAACCAGCACACGCCACAGGGAGACACGGACGAGGTGCCTTGGAGCGCATTCCGTACTTTGACCCGATGCACGCATATGCCCACCCATTCGCACATTGTGTGTTCTACGGGAATGTAAAGAGGTGCCTCAAGCTCTGGTTTGGAAAGCTGAGCAACAACACGCACCCTAGGCTGGTTCTGCCGAAAGCGATTGTTGATGAGATCCAAAGCCGGGCAGCCCTCATCCAACCGCCTCACGACATAGGCCGCCCGTACCATTGCGTGGTGAAGTACTTGGGTGCGTACACGTTCAGTCTTCCCTGCTCATCATTTCAGAAAGAGGCTCAAACGCACTGAAATGACTCGCGACATGTGCAGGGTACGTGAGGGTGCGGCTGTGCCTGACCTATCCATGAACAAGCGCAATGGTGTTTGTCGTTATGGGGAGTGCGTGTGCTGTTGTGTTAGTTTGTGTAAATCGTACCCGGGGAGGGGTGTTGGGGGGCAGGTATGTGGACCATGGAGGATTTCCTGAATTTCGTGGTATACTACTCACCTTGGTGTTTGGCGATCTGCTGGTCCATTGGAACATGGTCATGGAGGCTGCCTGACAACACCTGCGGCGGGCGGTGTTGCATTACACGCGAGGGATGGTAACAGCAGATAGCCCCCTCACGGAGACGGAGGTACGGCGGGCGCGGGAGGTGGCAAAGGAGCATTTGTGGGAGCACGCCGCGATCATGGAAGATAAGGGCCCGGCGAAGATGCTTACATTCAACATGCGTCTGGCGGTGGTGCACCTGTTCCGGCAAGAATACTATCTAGGGGATGTGGGTGCGGCCATGGAGTTCTGGGTGGAACGAGGTATTCAGCGGGCGAAAGGAATCGTGAAAGACTCTCACGCCAAGAACAAGCCTGTGGAGGCCATCATGAATGGGACGTGCGAGAAGCTCGCCCTGGAGGCATATGTAAGCTTGCATCCAACAATGCGCTCCCTACCGGAGTTAGCCAACGAGCTTTACCCCGGCCAAGCAGCGGTCTCGGTTGGGCTTGTGGACCCAGCCGCGGAGGCTAAGACATCTCCTTGCTATTTCATGGGTACCGGCAGGCGCGTAGCTCACGACGCACCCGTCCTCGCAAGCTGCTTAGCACAACTGCAGCATTTGGTTGGCATGCTGCACCCCCGGCAGCAGGGCGCACAGCCATTATGTACGTGCGATATCATTGTGTACTTGAGGATGTCCCTGAATCTGGAGGAATTCACGTCCTTCTTGTACACGAGGGCGGCGAAGCGAGTCTCCTACCACGTTTCCATCTCGGACACTGGCTTCGGGAACTTGCTCCCGACTGGGCTGGACTCCCTATCAGAATTCCCATATGCGAAGGTCCTTGCATACTACCTGGTGATAGACACCGAGAGCCAGCATACGGTGTGCCGTTTGGCCAGTTTGCGAGCGTACCGTCAGGTAGAAGATGCATATATGGAGAACCAAGGAATCACTGTGCTCGCCAGAAATGATTACGTAGAGCTGCTACTGCCATGCGCGCTCATCGGAACGAAGGCATTATTCGTTGAAACAAAGAATAAAGACACGGGCGACAACCTCTACCATGCGGTGCACCTGCTGCGTGAGATCCAAGGCATTCATTGATCCCCTTCCGCGCTTCGTTCAGGTAATAAGAATGTGAACTTTCCTGTGGTGTCGTACGTGCCATTTTCTCGTAGGCTGCTCGAAAAAGTCACAAGCGGCAAGGGGTGTAAGTTACTGAGAATCTGGGGTGGGATGCGCAGCTTCCAGGCCTTCTCACAACTGCAACAGCGAGCAGTTCCCGACGTTCCCAACGGTGCTGCAGATCTATCTACGGCAGCAGAATCATTCGCCTGTCACTCTGCACGTGTATGTCACCAAGCCACGTGGGTTATACTACATAGATAGATAGATAGATAGATAGATAGATAGATAGATAGATAGATAGATAGATAGATAGATAGATAGATAGATAGATAGATAGATAGATAGTTAACTTGAAGCTGGATGGAATGGGTAGCATCCCATAGTAGTGTACGTACCCAGCTGCTGACTGCTTGATTGAAGGGTTTTATGGTTTAGGGTTTAAACCCTAAATATGGATCCAGTCACAATGTTACATTTGTAAATATCTGTGCGATGGGAAGCATTGTCCTGCATACACGTGTCTTCTTAACAGCCAATTACGTGCATGCATGTGTATACAATCTTTAAATACCCAGCATATAGCTTTCTTACACGTGTGCATATCTCCTACATTCCAGCCAATCACGTGCTTACATTTGGATAAGATTCTTCAGTTTTCTTAAGTTATCCTTGAGCCATGTGGACAATATCCTCCTACCAAGAAGCTTCCACGTACTTACATTTTCTTAAGTTCTCTTAAGTATAATTCTTAAGTATACTGTCGGCCAATAGCTAACTGTACCGATTTAAATATGCATAGTGTGGGTTTATATCGAAAACTTAAGAAAACTTAAGAAAAACTTAAGAAAACTTAAGAAAAACTTAAGAAAACTTAAGAAAACTTAAGAAAATACTTTCAGAAGTGACAGGCGTTCTGTGCCTTCCGCCCTGAAAGGGGACGTGAAGGAAGACCAGTGCTCGGAAGCGCAAGAACAATCTGCAGAAGCTCCACTGCCATCACAGAGGCAGCCAAGGAAGTCTGTACGATTCCAGGCAGTTGGCTGGTACGGCATGCGTGTGCGGCAGGAGGTATTTGACCGTATCCAAGCTAAATATGGCAACTTCGACGTCGACGCCTGCTGCGATGAGCATGGCAACAATCGGCGTGTCAAGCGGTTCTGGCACAACTGCTTACAGGAGAAGTGGAGAGGGTTACATGTGTGGTGCGTGCCCTCGTTCTCAGACAAACACTTACCGCGGCGCCACTCTCGGCTGCAACTCTTGGCGAGGCATGCGCACCGGGCCACAGTCGCCGGCCTGGAGGTCGGTGGTGCTGCTGAGGCGACCGCAAGCACGTCTACATTAACTTTTACGGCTTTGACATGCTGCGAGGCCGGCTTGGGCACTGCGGCACCGGCTGCTATTCCACCGAGCCAGTGTCAACAACGGAGACGGGTCAATCCGCGGACACGGAGACGGGTCCGCTATTTCGTTGGCATCCGTCTACGACGTAGCCCGCCGAAGGCGGGCTTCGGCCCGGACCGTACCCGTGGGGATCCCGCCGAAGGCGGGATCCGGCTACGTCGTAGCCCGCCGAAGGCAGGCTTCGGCCCGGACCGTATCCGTATCCGTCGAAGACGGCCCGGCTCCTTTGTTGACACTGCTGCTGAGGCATCTCATTTGATTAGAGAGGATCGACCAAGAAGGGGGGTTGTATCGTACTAAATTGTTTTGAAGTCAGAGTTATGTAGTTACATATACATGGTCCATTGATCATTGCTAGTGAATATTGATGTATAAGACTAAAAAAAGCGTTTTTTCTTTTGGCACAGCGCCGATCATCTGCAAAATAGTTTAGTGAATATCATCACGTGTAGTGAGCATCATTATTTGCAGTGAATGAATATCGTTTATCTAGTGTGAATAGCATTATCTGCCGACAGCAGACTGCAATAAATATCGTCATCTACGGTGAACGACGCCACATCTGTACTCTACGGTGAATCATTAACATATAGCCTAGGCAAAGAAGTCTTAAACAACGTATCCTTACCAATCTCTTAAATAATCCTTACCAAACTCTTGAATAATCCGCCTATATTAATATTGATACATCATCCGATCATCGCAAGAACCCCTCATCATAATACAGTACCGTACTCTGATTATTTCAAGGTTGGACTTGCGCGGGGGTGCGTGCTACGTGCAAAAACTTTTGAAAAACTTTTTATTTGATACAGATGTCCCCTAGACCTATGTGAACGCATTGCGCACTTCAGACAGGGATGAAATTGGTCACGATATGGGAAAATTATGGTCGATACCGCTCGGGTTTCGCCCATACTTAACCATGATACCTAAGCGCATATTTAAATCGCCTACTATATCTCGCGATCTAGAACCTGGACTCTTTTTGCATGAAGCGCCCTCCTTGATTTGCGCTTCACATTAACTTTACTTATGAAATAACATCTCATGAGGCTCCGAAAAATGCTCGTATCCAAGGGATCCGGTGAAAGGCAGGATCCGGCTACGTCGTAGCCCGCCGAAGGCGGGCTTCGGCCCGGACCGTATCCGTAGGGATCCCGCCGGAGGCGGGATCCGGCTACGTCGTAGCCCGCCGAAGGTGGGCTTCGGCCCGGACCGTATCCGTAGGGATCCCGCCGGAGGCGGGATCCGGCTACGTCGTAGCCCGCCGAAGGCGGGCTCCGTCGCAGACGGTCCGGCTCCGTTGTTCACACTGCACCGCGCAGACACGGCCGACACCGTGCTCGGCAGGGGCTTCATAATGCGAACATTGGGCTTTGTGTCCCGGTACACCCGCCCCCTCCGCCGCTGTACTGGGATGCTCCACCGTCACCGGATTATTCACCGGGGCCTACTACAGACGAGGAGGAGGGGGAAGGTCCCTCGCACGGCGATCAAGACTTTTCAGATTTCTTCTGTGACTCCACGAATGATTCAATCACGGCATCGGCAACTTCAATTTGCGGCACTATGACTGTGCTGCGGGCTGGCACGGCAGTGCAACCGCCAACTAGTGGCTAGAAAGTCAATCATGCCGCTCCTGCACAGTGAGATTGACCGTAGCTGTATGTGCAGAGGGGTCCGATGACGGACCGGTTTCAGTTTTATCAACTCTTGACTGGGAACAGCCCTGCCAGAAAGGACAGGCCTTCCCCTAGAACTCAGTTTCCACCGCTCTAGATGGTGTTTGTTCACAGGTTTCCACTTCGACTGGCCGGTTACCACACTAGGTGGTGTGCTGGAATTGTCACACCGCTTACTTTTGTGACTCTTCCCGTAGTAGTGTTTATGACTGTCACCCGAACCAGAACCCTAACTGTTTATGCCCATATAACGGGTTAATTTATCAACTTTATGACATTCTGAGAAAACTATCACTGAGTGAATATATCCCGGGTCTTAGGGGTATATCCAACAAGTAATATTGTTAATGAAATTTTAGTCTCCAAAGCATAGCCTTTCACGCAAACAAATCATCTCTTGTCGTGTATCAAACGTTGCATTGAGAATATGTTTGTCAAGGATGGCGAGAAGTGTATTATGCCATCATCTTGCTTGCATTCATCCTTCTTGCAAACTTATTTCAGCCTAGAAATATTCGAATGCGTATACGAATGTTGAAATTTATTAGACATGCAGAAGGCATTTAGAAGATATATTCAGTATGTCTTCTGCATGACTTCTGTATATCTTCTGAATTCCGGAAGATGTCTTCTTGATAACTTCTGCGTTCCAGAAGATATCTAGAAGATATCCAGAAGACGTCTTCTACGCGTCTTATAATGTCTACCATCTTCTGAGTTTCAGAAGACGTCCGGAAGATCTTCGGGGAAGATGTATAGAAGACGCCCGAAAGATATCAAGAAGACGTCTTCCGGAATTCAGAAGATATACAGAAGTCATGCAAAAGATGTCCAGAAGATATCTTCTGGATGTCTTCCCCGAAGATCTTCCGGACGTCTTCTGGAACTCAGAAGATGATAGACATTAGAAGACGCGTAGGAGACGTCTTCTGGATGTCTTCTGAATGTCTTCTGGACCCCAGAAGACGTCCAGAAGACGTCTCAGAAGACCTTCAGAAGACGTTCAGAAGACGCGTCTTCTGATTTTCCCAGAATGTAGGGTTCTTCGAGAAGGCCTCAACAGCCAACGTGTAAATGACGATTCCCTGCTTTCTGCGGTCACCCAGCCCCTCTCCTGATTCCGACACGCCTCGTACCCCATTCGCGTGGTGCAATAAGCATTCGATGGGTAGGCGGAACACGCTCCCTTGCTCCCCCGCCTCGTCCTCTGGCATTGGATTCGGCCACCGATGCTCCGTCTTGATTCTCTTGCACAGTTCCGCTTTCTCCTCCAAATATCACGCCGTGTGATGCTCGACTTTCAGCTTAGCATGCCACCCATGTGCGGCCTTCTCGGCCGCCTGCCTTGCCTCAGATGGGATTCTCACTTGAGACATATTCACATGTGGGTCTGCTCCAGTAAACGCTCTAGAGCCACCAGCTGCTTCAAGAGCGCGATCCGCAACACGCTGCACTTCCGTTCTCCTTTCAACCTACAAAGAGACAAAACGGTGCATTAGCTAATGCACGCTTTCCCCGCGAGTCCAGGCTCAGCGCGCGCATTTCGAGGGCAAAAGCGTTCGTTAGGTAATGCACGCTTTCCCCGCGAGTCCAGGCTCAGCGCGCGCGTTTCGAGGGCAAAAGCGTTCATTAGGTAATGCACGCTTTCCCCGCGAGTCCAGGCTCAGCGCGCGCGTTTCGAGGGCAAAAGCGTGCATTAGGTAATGAACGCTTTCCCCGCGAGTCCAGGCTCAGCGCGCGCGTTTCGAGGGCAAAAGCGTTCATTAGCTAATGAACGCTTTCCCCGCGAGTCCAGGCTCAGCGCGCGCGTTTCGAGGGCAAAAGCGTGCATTAGCTAATGAAAGAGACGTACCGAAGGCTGAAGAATAGGTATTTCGCCAGCGCCGAGATCATCTGCCACTATCGGTGGCCTCCTACTTTACCAGAAAGGGGCTGCGATGGGCTGTTTCCACGCTTGGCTTGCGAAGCTCGCCAGAAGAAATTCTTTGCTGCGTTGTGCTTGTTCTGCTTCGTTGAGCTTTCAGGCTCTGGAAAGCTGACAGCCGATTAGTGTGTCTGGGACAGGAAAGGGGTTCTTCAAAACCCTCGCTGCTCACTTCTAGAAGGGTCAACTTATTATTTCTGATCACCACGAGAATTAACTTGGCAACTCCGTTTTCTATGATACTGAACGCCACTCTTTTGTCCTCGCGAAGGGTACCACGCTTCATCTACGGGAGAAGGAGGGGGGCACTTCGGGAAACTGAAGAAAATATCATCGGTCACATTACGTATGTCGTCGGGGTGAATTATCAAACGCAAGGTGTCTGCGGGATTGTCCAATTCAAGCGTTTGAATAAGGCTCCACCTAGCACCGGCAAAGGCTTGACAAGCGTAATTTTGCCTCAGTGCTTGAAATGTTTCTGAAGTCGCCATACTGAAATGAGAGAAAATTGGCTGTCAACTGTGGAAAGAGGTCTGTATGAAGAGAAACTTTGAAAAAATGATTTAACTTTAGCAAAATGTTGCAAGTCATTCCTGTCGGCTAAAAATGGCCCAGATATCAATTTCAGATTTCTGTCAAAAATGACATTTGATGCCGCGTCCTGATTCGATCAGTTCAATTCGAAGATACGATTTGAGGATAACATGTCGTCAACTCGTCATTTGCGATGAAATCGCAGATCGATCGATCCAAGAAGATAGAAATGCTCTGTTGACTCGCAATTCCATATCATTTTCAGAACGTAAAAAATGGCTTCATAAGCTAATGAAGCCCAATTTTGACGAAGATATGTTTTGTGTTCCACTTGACTACGGTTGCGAAATTATCTGCGAACCGTGCCCGCAACTAGTTATTGAAGATTCTATGGAGCTAGATACAAACTTTTTTGAGGAGGAGCCAATTCCAATAACCATAGCCCCAAGCGCAAATACGCAAATGGTCCTTTGGAACGCGCCTTTGAGGGCTAGATCGGAAGTTAGCTCAAATTCTTCACGCGGTTCCGCGACACGCTCTTTGCGAGAAATTGACTTAAATGAGATAAAAAACAGACTTGATACGCATTTTTCAGAGACAGTTTTGGACGCGCTAGATGGGGAGCCTCTTCGGTGTTTGAACGGTGAATTGAAGAAGCAGATTGTTGTGCGCAAACCTTACGAATCCGACGTACGCAAGAAGAAATATGAAGGCGTAGTTAGTATCAAGGAGCGACGCATGAAGGATCGCTGACAACATCACAATGGCAGAAACTATGAAGTGCAATCAACTGCAAGTCGCATTGCTGCTTGGCTTTCTCATCGGCAGATATTAAGTGTTATCGCGAAAACGTTTTCAGCATGTCTCAAAAAGATAGGAAGGAATACTTTGTGAGGGACTTACTGAAAAACAGCCCGCGAACAGAAGATTCGTTCGACTTCAAATACTTTTTGAACAAGAAACATGTATGTTTATTTGAACTCGTTCATTAGCTAATGATGAGCGAGTTTATCCCCCGCACCCTCAATGCTTTAAGAAACCCTTAGCTCGCGGAAACCCGTTCATTAGGTAATAAACGGCTTCTCGCCAAAGTTCGGCGGTTGGGGAGTTTTGGCTGGGGAAGTCGTTCATTAGCTACAGTGCGTGCTCAGTTGTAAGAATAATGTCTTATAAGAATATCGCGGACCGGAATTCTTAGACGAGTGTTATGTGCTTATATATGGGCGTGATGTGCTTAAGTATGGAAATTAGTTAAGAATATTCGGTCCAACCCCGATTTTCCGATATTCCTATATATGAGCACACACTGTAATGAACGGTTTCTCGCCAAAGTTCGACAGTTGAGGCGCTTTGGCTGGGGAAGTCGTTCATTAGCTAATGAACGGTTTCTGGCCAAAGTTCGGCAGTTGAGGCGCTTTGGCTGGGGAAGTCGTTCATTAGCTAGTGAACGGTTTCTGGCCAAAGTTCGGCAGTTGAGGCGCTTTGGCTGGGGAAGTCGTTCATTGGCTAATGAACGGTTTCTGGCCAAAGTTCGGCAGTTGAGGCGCTTTGGCGGGACAACCTCGTTCATTAGCTAATGAACGGTTTCTCGCCAAAGTTCGGCAGTTGAGGCGCTTTGGCTGGGGAAGCCGTTCATTAGCTAATGAACGAGGTTGTCCCCCGAACCCTCAATGGTTTAACCCTTAGCTCGCGGAAATCCGTTCATTAGCTAATAAACAGGTATCCCTTGAAGCTATTGATAAATCCTAACTTAGCTTTGAGAACTATTCATTAGCTAATGAACCGCCTTAGTTTCCCCTTTACAGTTCGCCGTGTATATCGTTTCTTTGAGTGGTGTCTATGTTTCTGTAACAGGTGTGCTTCAAGTTCTACTATATGGCTTACGGCATCAGCTACGGGTATCTCTTCGATTGTCGGAAACGCGTGCTCAAGGGACGACACACGTTTGTTCACGGATTGATGTACGGGGAAGACAAGCGAAAGATTTCCCTGAAACGTGAGTCGGTCGTCGCATGGATCAAGAAATGCGCCGACGAATACGGACAACCCCAACCTGACAAAGCCGAGATTCACCTTTCGGATGGATTGACCATCGAAGAGCTGCGGGACGAGTACATCGAGGGCTTGGGTGAGAATGAGGAGAGCAAAAAGATCTCTCTCAGTTACTGGATCAAAGTATTTGACGAAGATTGCGACTCCCGGCTTAAGATTCCATCGGTGAACCGATTTTCTCAGTGCAATATTTGCGCATCCTTCAAGTTGTCGAAGGAAGGCTTGACCAAATCTCAAAAAGGCGAATATCCTTGAATAGGTTTGTGACGTATTTATACGACGAGCACGACGAAGTGGGCATGCAGTACAAACAGTATTCCATTTCGCCCAAATGGTTACCCGAGACTCCATTAGCAAGGCTTGCTTCTACTCCACCGGTCGCGGGGTCTGGATACGTCAAGCCGATTCCTTTTACTATAGAAGGCATCGAAAAGCTTGAGCATACATTACAGGCGTTGAAATAGATTTTGGGCTCAAAGCTCACGGACGTGCACGAAAGGTTTTGGCGTGAGGATGTCATCGAGAAACACCGCCGCCTAACTGCTGGCGGAGAATGTCAAGCGCCCGCGATACCCTTTCAGCATCCTGAGAAAATCGGCATCGAGCGCAATGCTACCTTGGTTCGACTGATAGAGGCGCCCGCTTTGGCGATGGAAGCTGCCGGTAATGCCGCCGTCCCCGCTATACCGGTGCGCATCCAATGCCGAATCGATCGAGCGCCGGTAGAAATTTACAACGGTAAACGGAAACACCAAGGTCGAGCCCCAAAAGCAAGCAGAGCAGTACGCGGACAACGCACAGTGGGAGGTCACCTACGATCACATGACGGTCGGCAGCTTTGCAGTGGCTTTCGCGGCGGAACGTGAAAACGACAAGTTCGTCGCTTTCCGCGTACAACTGAAGCGAAGCGAATAGTCGGAGCCATTGTACTTGGTGAAGGTGGAGGCGCGCACTCCGTCAACTCAGCAGCCGCAATATCGTTATTTCCAACCCAAAAAGTACACCGAAGCCAAGAAGAAGCACCTCGGCAAGCATCGTGCGAGTCACCTAGGAGCTTTCGCAGCGCCACTGGGGCACCGAGCGTCTACCGAGACATTCGATAAGAATGAAATAGTGCTTGCATGGAATGTGGATGCGAATGACTCCCAAAGGAGTTTACCGAACGCGCAATATAGGCAGATAGTCGTCGCTTTGCGTGCACAATAAACCAAACGCGCGCGCAAGGACCTAGGTGACTTGAATGAATCGGATGATTCCGATGAAGACGAAGCTTTTGATAATTGCGTAGCGGTACCAGTAGCACCTGATGTGGACGCGTAAAGCAAGACTGAAAAATAACATGTAAATGATATGTATATAGCATGTATATAGATTCCGAGTAAAAAGTTCTTTGTGTTTTCACTCTTCCTAGATTTCGAAAAAGTGCATTCGACCTCGATTTTGTACCATGAAAACCATTAAATCTAATGCACAACCTGCACTTGCATGTTCTTGACTGTTAAAATGCGGATTTTACTCCTACCATGAGGTAAATACGGCAATATCATTTTCACAAGAGAATGTCATTTTCATCGAATAAATGTTATAGTAGGGATACAATTTAAAACCCAAGAACGCGACCACAAGTAGGTATACCACCCACCTCTTACACATTTCAAGATGAGCGTAAATGGATGAGTGACGTGAAAGTTATGCCCATTTTAGTCAGCTCTACCCACAAGCTTGCGAATATCAGCTATAAAATGTGAGATGCCGCCTTTTAAGTGTTAACCGGCGTGACTGGCAAGGGGAATCATGTGCTGTAGCGAAAGTCAGAGATCGACGAACGTCCACAGCAACAGGCACAAGGGTACCATGGTAGTGAAGGCCTTTCCCTTGTATCAGTCGTGAAAGTGTTAAATAGGTTTGTTGGACAGCTCAATCCCGGGCTATTTCCTCCTCATAGCCTGTAGGACATAAACTATAGACATAATACATATCATATCTGCTTACGACCACAAAGTTGCTCTGTATAGTATTTCATTGGAAGTCACTGTTTATCTTTTTCGGGAAAAAGACATCACTTCCACTTTATGAGTGCTCCTGGAGTTTCCTGTACCGATTCTTGCGACCTTCTTTGCAAAGGTGCAGAACTATATAGGAAGGATGGATCGAAGTTGCCAGCCATCACTGTATGTCTTCCCCGCAGCTTCTATTCATAATATCTTATACCTCTTCGTACCGCGAGCTGGACTCGTTGCAGACTGCAAAACAACACTAACACCAGAAGTGTATCATAACTCGAGGCCTTCGACTTCTCTCAGCACTGGCTGACTTCTTCATTCTGTCTTGCCTGTTCCGAGGAAGTCATCGAGAAACGGCGCGCACCCCATACATGAAGCCGCCTTTACATTTTTTTCCTCTGGTTGCGGTTCACTAGTGCCTGAAGAAAGAAAGCGCATCACCTCTGCCAGCTGTCAGGAAACCACCGGAAGAAAAAACGGAGAAGTGAAAAAAGTGCTCTACACAAAACGGTCTGTGAAGTTGTTCGAGCAGTGCAAAAGCAAACGGGCAGAGATGAGCGGTACCGAAAAGGGAGCTAAACAGGCCGGGTTCTTCTTTCTCGGCGTTCTCATCTACGATCAAGTTCAATCGCGCACGAATTCGGATCCACTTTCGCTGTCTGAAACAAGTGCTTCCCCACCTTGCTTGAGAGACACGGCGGTTGGGACCTTCAAAAACTTCAAAAGTTCCACACAAGCTTCCAAACTTCCATAATCTTAACCTAGAAAGGCGTCAAGAAAACTAACCGAGGCGTTCGGCGCCCAAATACGGGAGAGACAAAGACGGGACGACGCACGCTCACGCATCGGGCAAGGTGTAAAGCAGTACAAAGAAAGTTTTGCAGCAAATGAAGCAGCCGTCATACCACCTCTGCATCTCACTCTGCCGAACGCTACCAGACTAAGAAGGCGACTGCTATCAGGGTTTAACGTTTCTTCTCGCCTGGATACTTCAAGTGTGCCAAGGCCATAGAGGCAGTCGGAGGTCCTATCTCGCTCCGCATGCCTAGCGGTCGCCTCAAGTCCCCACTCTTTGAGCTTTACATTTAGTCGTTCTGGTCTTCCTTTACAAAGCGTTGCTGCCAGATTTCATCTCAAAAGAGAACGACTAGAGAAAATAAGTGGCAGGACCTGTATTGAGAGAACATGCCGCTTACGTTCCCGCCGGCCACCGGTGGGTTCGAGTCGAACTCGGCTTTGTACGTCCAACCGTCTGCATCGACTTTTTGCTCCTGCACGATTCAACAGGTGACAAAGGTCATATCCCTGCACGATTATCGTGCAATCAGATGGCATCATAAAGAAAGGCTTCGATGGTGCGCTCTTGGACAGGGCTACAAGAGGTCGAAGATACCTCAAGGCCGTCCTTGTCGATACGCCACGAGCTACACCACACCCAACCCGCCGGGAGCGCAGGCGCAACCTGCGTTTATTTGCAAACTACGAGTGATTTTCCGGAAAAAATTATGTCCACAGTGGTGAAAGCATTTCCATTTTGGGACGCTGCCCCGAAACGCTCTAAACGTTCGGCCCTGCCATGGCAAAGTCAAGGCATAACAACTTTCCGAAGGGTTTTCTTATTCTGGCAAGTACTGCTAAACACACAAAGTCTATGGAAATCCTTCGAAATGAAGTGCTGGATCAAACATTTGGGGGAAATATGCGCATGCGCTCACCTCTTCTAAGACCTTACCGCTGGTGTTCTGAACCTTGAGAGCCTCCGGCGCGGGACTAAATTGTGCGTGGTTGTCTGTAAAATCTGACGTCCAGTCCGATGCCATAAAGCTATACCAGCACAAGACATCGTCAAAGCAAAAATAAAGAATAACATTGTGAAAATATCATTCGTCACCAACGAAGTCTTAACACTTGCGTGCAAGTCTATCAAGTGCACTCAATGGCTAGTAGCTGAAGACATAATATACGAAATCAAAAAAAAATATTGAAATATTGAAACAGTCTGAAGCATATCAGAGGCAGAAGCATGTCTAGTCCGAACCCTTACGTTTTTTGCGCGCTTTCGTAAACTGCTCCTTGAGCGATCTCTATTACTTTCCAAGTGGAACTACCCATGTTAACAAGTTCTCCAACTTCTGCCTGAAAAATCTCACCGGGTAAGCGCAGAATACGCGCACGACCGAAAATAAACGAAGACTCGGATGCATGGTCATCCGCGGGAGGAAGCTGGAGCGCCCAACTGGACCGACGAGAATACCTTTTCGACAGTTATTGAAGGCTCGCCACTAACATTGATATCGGAGGTGCTTGGGGATGCCACTGTCGCCATTGAAAGTGCCTGCGGAAGTTCTGTAGAAAAATGCGAGGATGACTTGCACGCCCTTTTGTGGTCTCACGCGTTGAGCGATGAGTTGTTAACAGACATATGTGCACTCGACTGTCGCAAGTCGTGTCGGTCTGTCACTCAGATCATCAGACTGTTCGTTCAAAGAACACACTGTAGACACTTGCAACTGAAAGGGAATCCAAAACCGTATCGATTTCGGCATTCCAGGAATCTGAAAATTCTGATCGTTCGATCCGTGTTTCGTGTCGAGGGAGAATCGATGCCTAATCACATTCTGACATTTCAGCAAAAAGTGAAACGATTTTTAAAGGGTGTTCACCAATCGCATTCATTGACGTGACATGACATCATGAGTTCATGACATACAGCAATTTGTCTCCAATTTTAATCCTGTAATTTACGTATAATCTATGACGGACATGACAGTGACAGAATTGACCAAGAATCTGAATGCGGCGATCGCGAGCCTTGCTTTTCCTTTAGAACCTGGTTCTTGCCGTCCAGATTTCTTGAATTCAAAACTTCAACAGCGGACCTGTCGCGAGCTATGAAGTAGTTTTTTCGCGCACTTCGCGAGGTCGAGAGTCTTCGGCCCGTTGACCATAGCCTAAAAAGGCGTCAACGGGTCGCTGTACGGTGTCCGTTTTTTGCCACGTGGCCTAGAGACGTGGAACGGGAGCTACACCGGCTGAGCGGATGATGCCGCGGCCTCTGAAAATCAGTGAAAAACAACATCATGGGAAATTCGGACACCGTAGGTAGTTTTAAAAAGGCATATATAGAGGACTTATGTATGCCTTTGACCCTCCTGCGGTGTCCGGACATGCGCTTTCCAGCATCCGGTAGGGTAGGATGCCGCCATCGGGTTTGGGTTTGCGGAGAGCGCTGAAATCTGCAGCCATTCGCGTTTCACCCGGTTGAACTTATCTGGAACTTATCGTATGCCTTGCACTATGCTTGCTTAACGGGTGTTAAGCAAGCACGGTACTATGGTTGCGTCAAGGAATGTATACCATTCCTTGAGCACCGGCATTCCGGGGAGTCGCCTAGGTCACGTAGATTGTTCATCCACTCAAGTGAAATGAACAAACCTGGCAACCTATAAACTTTTTTATTGTGCGTGACACAAGCTACTTGAATACAGGTTTGTGGCTACGTTTGTTCGTGCGGGCGCGTTGTAGTGCGGATGGCTAACCTCACGTGATCATCTCCGCGCAAGGGAGGCGAAGCTGATCACGTGCAGTTGGACATGAGTTCGCACTTGAGGAGTGTATGCATATATGCACTGTGATATGCTGTATGGTATGTCGTGCAATAATATATGATAAAAAATACACCGCTGCTGCTGACCCGGGTCAACAGCAGCGGTGTATTTTGAAGTGAACGAAAGTCGAAAGTGATTAAGAAACAGTTTCAAACTGTCTCGAGCTTCCCAACACCGATTTATCTGCGTCCGATGACTGTGTACATGTAATTGTACCGTCAGATCGAAAATAATTTTATACACAGTGTCTGGCGTAATTTTCGAGTCATCGTCGTCATCGAAAATGCACTTTTGATTAGGTCATGAAATTGCTACACCATCATTATGTGACGTAAGATGTGACAGGCATCGGCATAGGCATTCTTTTAAAATCTAAAATCTAAAATGCAAGTTGCTCACCTGCACCGCAGCACCGGAGCGGACGTCTCTGCCCGCAGCCGATGCGATCGAGCTGCGATTTTCGAGGGTACACCCGCCTATAGTTTTGGTCCCCAATTACTCTGGCTGAGACCAGAGTTTACGAGCTGCGGCCGCTGCGCGGCCGATCGCGATTTTCGACACGACAAGAATGGAAAGCAGCTCGTAAACTCCGGTCTAGTACAGAAAACCTCCGGTGTAATCCAGAAAAATAAAAAAATCCTTAAAAAAGTGAGAAAAAATTCGCGTCCCGCGGAGGCTCGTGGTCTCAGCCAGAGTAGTCCCCAATATAATGTCGACCATTATAATGACATCACTGGTCGTGACACACGACTTGCGAAGAGAGTGGTCCAGTCGAGTCGGAGTGGATGAAACTGATATTTCAGACGAGACTGGAGAGACCAGCCTAATAACACACAATCGTTTGCGAATGTTTATGCCAAGAGAATTGAAACTTTTTGCAAACAGAAATTGAGAATACTCTTGATCTTAAGTGGATTATCACAGCGGTACTTGGTACTTGGCGAAATGAAGTGCAGCAGCGTAGACATCTTGCCATACCCATTTGCAAACGTTTGCTCAAAGTCAAGTGTGCGTGCACGTTGTTCTCCACGTTGTAGAGTTCTTGCTAAAGATGTTCGAAGCACCATAGTGACTGCGAAGAGCTTTCAAGCCCGTAAGAGATTCCAACTACCTGCCGGGAAGTCTAGACCTGAACACAATCCATTCTTTGCCGCTTCACCTACAGCCTCGAGCATCTCGATCGATGCCGACGACGGCGAGGAAGCTGCAGAGGAATTGTAAGTTATTTCCTGCGTGATACATATGCTCTGCTCTCTCACTTTGTTATCTTGAATATATTTGACAGCTTGCTGGTTTGCAGGTCCGATCTTATGGAGGCTCTTCCTGTAAATCAAAAGAAAACTATTGATGACTACCTGAATATAATGTTGAACGTGAACAAAACCTTGAATCTGACCGCTATCAGAGATAAAGATGACGCTTACATACGGCACGTTGGTACGCAAACCTGCTTGGATCCACCCGGACATATTGTATTGGCACGTGCGGCACAAGAACAACGATATTTGTGAAATCCACAGTTGATAAGGCCTGTCGACAACTTGAATATGAAATTTAGAGGTACAAGTACAATAACGTAACAAATTAGTGGCTATTTCTGTACCACGCGTACTGGCTACCTCAGACACTAACTCGGTGAATACTATGTGCCAGCGGACTCCTTGGCGCTCCTTCCTGTAATTGAAAAGTATGCTACCCATACAAACGGTCTCAAGGTGCATAACCTTCCCGTCTCAAACGTTTTCATAGCACCACTTACACTTCGATGTCCTCAGAACATATTCTTTCTGCCGGGATGAGCCTTCTGACCCTTGAGCCCAGTCTGAAACACGACCCGAGTGGAAACCCTCTAGGTCCAATGAAATTACAGTCTGCACATTTCAATATGATTCAGGCTCCTACGCCGTGCCTTGCAATTCACAGAATACATACGCAGACTTCAGAGTGGTGCTCCCTTCAGAAAAAGGATGTCATTAAGTGTGTAAGAGGGGTCTCTGTAAATTGAAAACCTGCCGCCGGGCTTGGGCGATTTTTGGCGTGGCCGATAGGTGATAGACGTCGGCTCTGGTGCAGGCCTTCCGGGAATGATACTCGCTATCGTTCGCCCTGGTAAGAACCGGTGCTCTTTCACAAGGTGTTCACACCATTCTCTGGGACAATCTTGGCTCCCTGCGGACACGTAGTTTCCATGCCTAACAATCAACGGCTGGGCATCCTATTAGTGAGTAAGGTAGCTTTATTGCTATCCTCTAATCTAAGTTCGGTGTCGAGCCCACCGTCGATGACTGCATCACAATTTTGAAAACTCTCAGAGGCAGGCTTATAAATCAAGCGAAAGCACTGGTTGCCCAACAGATTGGAGCGTTACACTCCTGGATACCCTCGGGAAGCGCATTAACTTTATCAACTCAGCTGCGCAGGAGGTGCGAGCTTTTCCCACGCTATCGAGGGTCTTTGTACTTCTTGCCACTTCTCTTAGCACAACCGTATATTCGAAGGGGAGGATCAGGGAGGCTTTTAATACTTTTACAGTTGCCAGGCAATCTGCTCAGACCACTGCCGGGTAGTCTCGTGCAGACCAGTACGAGGGTATGAAAGTGTGCTGCGCCTATAGATATTGCTCGACAGAAGGCTTCACGCTCTCGCATCTGACAAATTGTTCAAGTGCTGCAGATCGGAGTGGGGAACGCTCGGGGCCTTTGGGCACGTGCCGAGGACGCAGGGAAGAACAAAGCCGGCTTCGAAGAGCGGGAGGTGGGGCACTTGCAAGCACTGCTCCCATACCTGCGGGCGACGTTTTAATGTTTTTATGCTCTTATTACCAGTAGAGTTCTATCGAGCCACAACTCTTTTCGCGCAAGCACACCTCACTTTCTGCCGTTCCACAGGCTCACGATGTTGTAATTGCACGAGCGGTTGCCGAGATGAGAATCCTTGCAGAGCTGTGTCTGCCGCTTGTGCCAGTTGGTGGGATATGGGTTGCAGCAAAGGTGATCCTCTCATGATTTAACCCTTATTTCACTACTAAGGGAACAGCTTCCTAAAGAGGATTTTTTTTGGTTGGTAGTTGTCACACGTCGATAGCGTGAACTCCTGAGATTAAACGAAGCTGAATCAAAGCCGAGGGAAGCTCCAACAATGTTGCAGATAAGAGAGGGCTGTGCTCGGCCTGTGAAACGCGTGTCGGTTCTAGTGTGCAGTCTCCGGAAATGACAGGGTTTTGCTTGGCATCAGACACACGGGTCGGGTTCAGTTACCTCCAGACAAGACAGTGTTGAGCTCGGGCTTGTGAGGAGCATGGAGCTCAGTGTGCTACGTCTGAAGACAAGACAGGGCTGAGCTCGGCCTGTGAGACGCGGGTGGAGCTCAATGTGTTACCTCTCGAGACAAGACAGGGCTGAGCTCGGCCTGTGAGACGCGGGGTGGAGCTGAGTGTGTTACGTCTGAAGACAAGAGAGGGCTGTGCTCGGCCTGTGAGACGCGGGTGGAGCTGAGTGTGTAACTCTCGAGACAAGGGCTGTGCTCGGCTCAGAGACGCGGGTGGAGCTGAGTGTGTAACCTCTCGAGACAAGAGAGGGCTGTGCTCGGCCTGTGAGATGCGGGTGGAGCTGAGTGTGTAACCTCTCGAGACAAGATAGGGTTGAGCTCGGGCTTGTGAGGAGCGGGTGGAGCTCAATGTGCTACGTCTGAAGACAAGACAGGGCTGAGCTCGGCCTGTGAGACGCGGGTGGAGCTCAATGTGTTACCTCTCGAGACAAGATAGGGTTGTGCTCGGCCTGTGAGACGCGGGTGGGTTTTAGCAGTTTCCGGAAATGACACAGGGTTTTGCTTGGCATGAGCCACACGGGTCGGGTTCAGTTACCTCTCGAGACAAGACAGTGTTGAGCTCGGGCTTGTGAAGAGCGGGTGGAGCTGAGTGTGCTACGTCTGAAGACAAGAGAGGGCTGTGCTCGGCCTGTGAGATGCGGGTGGAGCTGAGGGTGTTACGTCTGAAGACAAGACAGTGTTGCTGTGCTCGGGCTTGTGAGACGTGGGTGGACCTCAGTGTGTTACGTCTGAAGACAAGACAGGGCTGTGCTCGGCCTGTGAGACGCGGGTGGAGCTGAATGTGTAACCTCTCGAGACAAGAGAGGGCTGTGCTCAGCCTGTGAGATGCGGGTGGAGCTGAGTGTGTTACGTCTGAAGACAAGATAGGGTTGAGCTCGGGCTTGTGAGGAGCGGGTGGAGCTGAGTGTGTTACGTCTGAAGACAAGACAGTGTTGTGCTCGGCCTGTGAGACGCGGGTGAGTTTTAGTGTGCAGTCTCCGGAAATGACACAGGGTTATGCTTGGCATCAGACACACGGGTCAGGTTCAGTTACCTCTCGAGACAAGACAGTGTTGAGCTCAGGCTTGTGAGACGCGGGTGGAGCTGAGTGTGCCACGTCTCGAGACAAGACAGGGCTGTGCTCGGCCTGTGAGATGCGGGTGGAGCTGAGTGTGTAACCTCTCGAGACAAGACAGTGTTGAGCTCGGGCTTGTGAGATGCGGTTGGAGCTCAATGTGTTACCTCTCGAGACAAGATAGGGTTCTGCTCGGCCTGTGAGACGCGGGTGGGTTTTAGTGTGCAGTCTCCGGAAATGACACAGGGTTATGCTTGGCATCAGACACACGGGTCAGGTTCAGTTACCTCTCGAGACAAGACAGTGTTGAGCTCGGGCTTGTGAAGAGCGGGTGGAGCTGAGTGTGCTACGTCTGAAGACAAGAGAGGGCTGTGCTCGGCCTGTGAGATGCGGGTGGAGCTGAGGGTGTTACGTCTGAAGACAAGACAGGGCTGTGCTCGGCCTGTGAGACGCGGGTGGAGCTGAATGTGTAACCTCTCGAGACAAGAGAGGGCTGTGCTCAGCCTGTGAGATGCGGGTGGAGCTGAGTGTGTTACGTCTGAAGACAAGATAGGGTTGAGCTCGGGCTTGTGAGGAGCGGGTGGAGCTGAGTGTGTTACGTCTGAAGACAAGACAGTGTTGTGCTCGGCCTGTGAGACGCGGGTGAGTTTTAGTGTGCAGTCTCCGGAAATGACACAGGGTTATGCTTGGCATCAGACACACGGGTCAGGTTCAGTTACCTCTCGAGACAAGACAGTGTTGAGCTCAGGCTTGTGAGACGCGGGTGGAGCTGAGTGTGCCACGTCTCGAGACAAGACAGGGCTGAGCTCGGCTTGTGAGGAGCGGGTGGAGCTGAGTGTGTTACGTCCTGAAGACAAGACAGTGTTGAGCTCGGGCTTGTGAGACGCGGGTGGAGCTGAGTGTGTTACGTCAGAAGACAAGACAGGACTGTGCTCGGCCTGTGAGACGCGGGTGGAGCTGAGTGTGTTACCTCTCGAGACAAGATAGGGTTGTGATCGGCCTGTGAGACGCGGGTGGGTTTTAGTGTGCAGTCTCCGGAAATGACACAGGGTTTTGCTTGGCATCAGACACACGGGTCGGGTTCAGTTACCTCTCGAGTCAAGACAGTGTTGAGCTCGGGCTTGTGAGGAGCGGGTGGAGCTCAGTGTGCTATTGAAGTTTCTGATGAAGGGTTGTCGGGATTTATCGACAACTCCTCTCGTCTTACATGTGGGTGCTTGCTTTGCAGAACATGCGGTTCGGAGATGTTGCTTGTTACAGATAAGCAGAGAGTATGGAGGTTGATTCATCACACAGGCGTGAGAGGTGCTTCAGGGTGTTGATCCAAGTGCGGAGTTGGCAGCCTCCGAGAAGGCCATCGAGGAACTTGGTGGTGAGCTGGTGGCCATAGAACGTGTCGGCTCACAGGTGAGGTGTCCAATCATACTGATAATTGGTGTCTGAGGCTGCTTCTGGCCGAGGTGGCCCGCTGCCATGATTTGCCCTTCAAGCACTGCACTCGTTTCCTTAGGCTTGATTTAAAGGTCAGGGAAGTGCGCCATAAACCCGGAACTCCAGAAAATTGGACACTTAGTTTCCACTTGAAAGGGTCCCATCCGATCTTGGTGCTCCACTAGTGGATTCCACGACTGCACACAAGGTTCCTTATGTTTGGCATAATTGTTCATGATTCCATCAACTTTTTGTCCTCTATGTGCATCTCATTTGTGGTAATCATAGAATCGCATGACATGCTTGTCAGGTTGGCGGGCCTTTCAGGGTGTATATGTGTCCCCCTGAGCCTCACTCTGCTGTGATGTGTTCCAGAAAGAGCGGGTGTAAGAATGATAGGTTGCATTCGCGGCTTGTACAATCCTCGTCTCAGGAAGAACAAAGGGGTTATCAACCGTTCAATGGCCATTTCTTATCAGTTGGACGTTTACCAAATCTGGCAAGCTAATCTAGGATTTTGCTCACGCTTTCATTGTTACCCGAGTGCAGTGAAGCAACACCCTCTGCCCACAAGATTTCCACCGTCGTCGGCATGGAGGTCCCATCTTTCAAAGATGCCAGCCCTGCATGATCGGCAATAGTCGATGTCTTTGGGCAAGAGGTGGACCCATTCAGCCTCTCGAGTGCTTTGAGTTCAGTGAGCGCGATGCTGTAATATAAGTATAAGAGATAGGTGACCTATATAAGTGACATCCGAATGCTGCTATGCATGGCTCAGGCTCCGGAAGGGTATCGCACCGCGGTGATTGTGCGCAAGGTATGTTGCCCAACCGGCAGCCTTTTGTGACACTATCTGGGCTCTGGCCAAATAGGTGCCTATATCATCTACCCAAGCGACGGCCAATGGCCTTTTCTCTCTTGCCACGTCGGCGCCCAGCGAGAATCCCAAAAGCTGAAAATTCACCCTTGATTTGGATCCTGCGAAATGTGGGTGCTTGGGATTCCAAAGTTCCTGCCTTCATGATTGTTGCTGGTGCGTGGACTCTCATTTCAGGTGCGACCAACCCCAGCCAAGTATCCACGACGCGCCGGTTTACCTAACAAGCGGCCATTGTGAGATGCATTCCTATAAGGCACGATTGGATGGTCACATTTGATTATGAAGGGCAGATAAATGGGCCCATATATTGGTGGACCCCGATCACAGTTCTATTGCTTAGTTGTAACATCCAAGTTTCTGATCAAAAGACCTTACAGCAGAATCTTATTATTTTTATGAAACCTTGAGCGACCAAATCCAGTAAGCATGTCCCTAAAATATTGATACCAAGTACTTCAATTCTCCATCGCATCTGTGCCTTGCGACCCACAGTTAACTCTGCATTTCTACAACCTCATGTCCCTAAGCTCCTTGCCTCGCAGGATGAGCACTTTTCGGCCCAAAGGTAACAAACCATACCTATCAAGTTGCGGGTTTTGTGAGAGTGTAGGGCAAGGTGACATTGCCTCCGTGTTCCCTTATTATGTATCCAATGATGTGACAGAGCTTCAGGCAAAGCCAGTCTGTAACACAGTCAGCCACACTACGTCATCATAGCTCCCACCCCGGGAAGGCACTCTTGGCCGGTTGGTTAGCATCCAGTAGGAAGCACACCAGTCCCGCACTCCCCTCCATCAAGCTGCACGGAGAGTCAGGCACGCCGGGCACTTTCCTCTGCCGGTCCGGCGCCTCAGCCTGGGCCCTGAGCACGTCAGTGTCTCGGGTGAGTTCGGCAAAGGCGCGTGCGCGGAGCAGGTGAGTCCCATCCCCAGTAAGGCGGTACAAGGTCAGAAAGGCATACGCATTGCCTGCGACCCCGTGGCATAGCCCTGTGCCCTTCAGGATCACTCCACGTTCCCACACCACCTCGCCTGCCTTCAGCGCCGCTTCCCGCAAGGCGTGGCGCGTAGTTCCGCTGACGTGGGGCTCGGCGGCCTGCGCCAATCCGGGGAGCCCGGAGGCCCCGTGGCACCAGTGCACCTGCTTGTCATGCTCGTCTCGGAGCTGGATAGGCAAGTTTCCAGAAGCGTGGATGGTCGCCAAAAGCTTCTCCAGCGTTCCGACAACCAGATGTTGGCTGCGTGTGGACAGCAAGCAGAAGCAGTGGAACAGCATCGTCAGGATTCCCGTGGCGCCGTGTGCTGCGCCCAGATAAGGGCTTTCGAAGCAATGCCACATCATGGGCCAACCCTCGTATCCGAAGCCCTCAGCACTCATTTTGCCGGAAGTCACGATTTGCTCCGCCACGTGGCGGAGTGGGGTGTCCAGGTCTGGGGTGTCAAGGCCCTCCACACCCCCGAGCCCGAGCTGGTGGCGCACCCACAGCAAGGCATATAAGTACCCCGCGCGCCCGAATAGCAGCTCGTCCTCTGAGTGTTTCAGTGCAGGGGCGACCCACTGCAGAAGGTCGCTTAGGTAGCCGTTGGCGGCGGCGTCATCTCTGAGGGTGTGTGAAACTATGCAGAGTATCGCAAGATGTCCTGGGGTGCCACAAAAGAAGGACACCTCGCTGGAGACGGGTTTTGCCTGGAGACACGCTAGCGCAGTGTCGCGTGCCAGCAGCAGGTAGTCGCTGGAGAGGCACTCCGCCTCACGTCCCTCCATCTGCTGCACCGCACCACACCCCTTGTTTGCTCGCCTCGCAACCAGTTAAACTGAACGACGATGTAACACATAAAAAGTGGGATGCCAGACAGTGTATCTGAGTGTCCGACACAACGGCCGGTCGAATGTGACGCAGAGTTTTCCGAAAGAGAAACAGTCAGAACGATGGGAGGGCACCGTGGACCGGGAAAACTGCTTGCTATGACGCTTTTCCACACGGACAGCTCTTCATCGTCGACCTTCTTGACTTCCTCAAGTCATATGACTTCGGCAGTCGGATTACATCTACATCTCTTTTTCTCACGTAATATGACCTTCACAAGTTTGTGCTGGAAAATCGCTGCTTCGTCTTTCACTCAGACACTGCAGCGTGCTCCCCTTGCCGGACCTGACAGATATCCGTTGCTGTGCCAAGTGGGGCCCGACCGTGGGGGCCGACAGCCTTAACCGCACCTTGTCTCGGCAATACAACCCAAGGCGCAGGAACGTGAGGGCGATGCCACCAAGGCCAGTGTAAACGCTGTAATTTGGCTTTTGCTTGCCGCTGCTGGTCGGCATTGCGGTGCGCGCGGCGCAGGCGTTCAGCCCGGGCAACAGCTTGTTTATGTGAGGAATCGGATCCGGATCAAATTTCTGCGCGCTCAAATCCACCGCGACGAAGCGATTCGATACGTATCGCGCGTGCGACATCGTGCACAAGTCTAGCTTTGAAGCCCTGAACAGCACACGTGGCAACACCGCGCGCCCATCGGTAAATACGGAGGTAGGCAAACACACATAGACCCAAGCGTGCTGTATTCCCGACATGTACGTTGTGAGGTCACGATGTGTTTGCAAGTAGTATATTCACCTGGGCTTTGCCCCCTCAAAGGCGACGCACCCTTTAAGACCTTTTGGCCAGCTGGCTTTCACTTCTTTTAAGGCAGTGAGCTGGCGCTGTGGCGTTCGCTTTATTTAAGGGTGTGAGCTGGTCCCGTGGCTCTCACTTCGACGACGGCGGTGCGCTGACGATGTCACTTTGAATTATGCAAGGCGGTAAACTCGCCAGGTGGATATCACTTCACCTAAGGCGGTGAGCTGGTCGGCTTTCACTTAACTTTAGGGACTAAAAAATACTACCGTCGTTCGTCGTTCGTTTGTCTACATAGCTGGCGTATCAGAGCTAACCTTCCCAGCGATTCGAGGAATATTAATTAAATTCCACTCGATGCACCTCCTCGACTGGGTGGGCGTCACGTGTCAATCACGATGAGATTAGTTGCCGAAACTAATTTCAAGTCAGGAGGAGTGCCGCGGATCACGTCGATCTTGGAAATGGAGGGTGAACGATAGCAGGAAGATGTATGGATAGCGCAGCTCTACAAAGCTAAGGAGTAGACGAGATATGAATGCCAAGAACATGGCAAAAAACACCATCGACTGAGAATCAGGATATTCGGAGCTGAGGTTCGCACGGTTGGCGCGCAAATTGGGTAGTCGCCAGAAGTGTTCGGCCCAGCGACTCACTGATTTAAGGCGTGAAGGGAATGCCTTAGGATATTAGACCACTGTACGATGCGAGGCGAAACCTGGGGACCTGGGAAGTGCTTCTATCAAGGAAGCGCTCTTCGAAGAACCTTTTGTGGCCGTATTTGCAAATGCAGCGCTGAAGATGGACTTGCAGTCGCCCATCGGAGAAGGCTCCACGTGAGGTGCGCATGCGATCCGAATGCTGTGGCGGTTGTCACAGGGATGCAGTGCCGTTTGAGGCCAGGATGGTTGGTTCACCTGTAGAAATAATCCGTCTAACGTTTTTTGGAACGTTCGTCAAGTTGAAGCTGGAGTTGCCCAAAGTGCGTCAAAAGGCGACTGAGCTTGCGGTTATCTAGGGCATTCCAGGCCTTGACATCATGGCTTTTTGTTATGGCTACCATACCATACCATCCCAGGAAGGAAGGAAAGTTTCTTAATCCAATCGCATGCGCTGTTGACACGAATTCCAAGAAATCTTCTCAGGTGTTGGAGTTGGTGTAAAGTTAAAGTAAAAGGTCTATAATTATACGATATCGTAAATCTAAATGACGTATTCAACAACGTTCGACGACAAGGCTGCAAATTGGCGCGCTAGCGCGCTAGCGGATGGGCCGCTAGAGACAGTTTTGACCCACCTGACGCCGCGTCAGCGGTTCGGCGGGTCTGGAAAATGTTCCCGCCCCGCCCGTCGCGTGGCCTGGCGCGGCGCTCGCGGGTACCCTGCTCTTGCCCCGCCCCGCGTTGGCGGTTGGGGGATTTTAGCCTTCAGCTCCTGCCTTGACTGACGATGACGTGTGACTCGATTTTGCCTTTTGGCCTTCAGCTTGCGGCACCTGCCCTGCCCCCGAGCTTCAAGCTTGCCGTCGGCTGGTGCTTTCCTCACTACGCGTTGGTTGACGTTGGAAATTTTGGTCGGATCCGACACCACTTTCCTTGGCCGCGTCGCTCTGCATCCACATGCACGTGGGGAGATTTTTACGCCACAGCTTTCCTTGCTTTCCTCGACAACCGCATTACGACTTTTGGCCGCCGCTCCTTCCGTACCTCGTCCCATTTTCCCTCACTTCATCTCTACAGTCTCCTACATCATGGTTGCGACTAGATTGACTTCGAGTATGGCGTCACGCCGACGTTCTCTAGCGACGATTTTCGACTCTCCTGCCGCCCGTAATTCGGCGACGCCGGCTACACCGGCGCCTGCTGGTGTTCCGGCTGCGAACTCCGCTCAGGCAGTTTTCCTAGTTGGGGTTCGCTCATTGACCCGTGAGCGCTTCGACGAGAGCGTAGCGAAGCACGTCATCCGAAAATGTTTCCGTGAGAAGCATTAACGATTCACCGGCATTGAGTCCAACGCGCAGGTGCTCCTCGCGAAGCTGGTGCCTGCCCTCCAGGAGGCATTCGAGGCGCAGGACGTTTTATTTGCACCGTTTTTCGACTTGGAGGACTCCACGTTGGCCGTCCGCTCCGAGGCCAACAAATTGCTATTTTCGACTCTCGAGCTCATCGTGTGTCCCGCCTCTCCGGCGGGGGACTGGCTCGAGGCATCTGCAACGTTGCACCCGATGGACGGCAAGCGGGTTTTGCTGGAATTCGCACGTCGTCTGTTGCACTCCGGTGCACCCTTTCAGGGGACATCGGACCTCCTTGGCGTCCGCTTCAAGGCCTACACCGACCCGTCGGAGTCCGTCACGGACTTCAACGCAGCCTTGCGGTCCGCGAGGAGGAGGTGTGAGATATATATTATACCGTAATATATCGGGTGGTCACTGAATAGTTTGATACAAGTGTAAACTGATTATAAAGACAAACGAATATATAATGCATATGTGACCTAGGTATCTGTCACCACGTACTGGTACGAGTACTGCTGTACTGGTACAGTCGAACGGAGTCATGCAAGTTATGACCTACGGTGCACTGACTCCAGCACACCACCCTGTAACTGTACGGAGTGCTGTTCACGTGGCAGAGAGCGGCTCACAGATAGTGTCAAGTGTTCCGAAACAACAAACAGCTAGTAGCTGGAAACTGCTAGAGGGAGGCCTGTGCTTTAGCCAGGGCGGTCCCCTTCTAAAACTGCTGCTAGGATACTGCTTTCAAGTTCCTACAGCTCCATCTTACAGCTACTCAGCCACTTGCAAAGTGGTCCACAAAGCTGCAGAGTTCACCAGAGTTGAAGAAGTTGTCAGTGTCAAAGATGTTCAACCAGAACCAAACAAGTCCGGATACCATAATCCAGAACCATAGTCCAGAGACCAGAGTCCAGAACCAGAAACCAGAACCAGAATCCAGCAGCCAGGACCAGAAGCCAGAGCCAGAACAAGATTCGTAGAACAAATTTAGGAATTCCGAAAAATGAAAATCCGAGTCCGAGCCTGCCGAAACTCCAAAAGGAAAAGAAATGCCGAAGGTGAAATTGCACGGCAAGGCAGATAGACTGTTGGCAGCCACCCCAGTGGGATGTACTGCTGCGGTGAAGTGAGGGGCTCGATCGAGCACCACCAAACCCTGAACCGCTGGCACACATGCAAGACACATGAGTGCGGGCAGGGCCAGGGATGCAAACGAGAAGACCCTCGGCAATGTTGCCACACCGACACGTGACCGTGTAGCCGGTGGGGCCGAGGGAATCCCGTCTCCGGAGTAAGAAAAACGTCGGAGTCGTCGTCATCGTCGATCACGGAAAGCTCTTCCGGGTGAATCGAGCCGCGAGAGGGCTCAATCGAACACAAATTAAGGGAAGGGTCAGAGCATGCCGGCAATACCTGGTCCATAAAAGTGACACGTAGAGGCTCCTCGAAAGGAGACTCGACAGAAGCCGGGTCCGATGCCAAAACCGGGTAGAGCCCAGTGTCGATCTCGTGATTGGCAGGTGGTGGCGCATCGCACACCACCTGCGGCACAGACAAAGTGCCAAGGTGTAGAGTCGGCTGCACACTGGCAGTGGTAGCACCACCGTGTCGCAAACGCGTGCATATGATGGTACAATCTCGGAATCGAACGAACTTAACACTCGCGACTGATCATAAGCATCATTAATATTCACTGGTGCCGGTAACTGATCGAGCAATTCTCAACACAGCATAAGATCGTAGAGCTACAAAATTTTTAAAATTCTGATACCCTGTTATCGAACGCTGAACTCTTATATGCAAGCCCAGATTCCAACATGAAAAAGTATGAAAACAGCAGTAAAATATATCCGTCAAAATTGATATTATATCACAAAATACGAATTATTGTGTGTACAAAAGCTGTGAGCTGAACTGTCTTAGCACTCTAGCACTGGCACGCGAACAGCCACCTAGTACTTGCGAAGGCAAAACAATAATGAGTCCACTAGCCTGACCTTCGGTCAGAGTCTACTTATATCTCAATGTCCTGTCACATTTCCCAAAACCGTAACGGGTTCTAGCCCTTAAATCTTCATCTGGCCAATGGAAAGTCATTATCCCATGCCGGCTCTAACAATGTTACCGTTTACCGCATTCTGACTGACACGTCAGCGGCAAAGGAGTCACTGCCATCTTCGTCTTATCATTCCCTGGTCACCTGATGGTGACTATATCTTCTCTGACAAGTCTGCATCTCACAGATGGTCATCTTCGTAAAGCCTGTCATGCTGTCACCACTTGTCATGCGTGTCACCAGCTGAACAAACCCGGCGCGGTACCATGAGAAGCCGGCGTTTGTTACAGCTGTCGCAAACGCGTGCATATGATGGTACAATCTCGGAATCGAACGAACTTAACACTCGCGACTGATCATAAGCATCATTAATATCCACTGGTGCCGGTAACTGATCGAGCAATTCTCAACACGGCATAAGATCGTAGAGCTACAAAATTTTAAAATTCTGATACCCTGTTATCGAACGCTGAACTCTTACATGCAAGCCCAGATTCCAACATCCCCCATCTGTAGCTGCTGCGTGCAGTAGCACAGACTCAAATATGGGCTTGCTCAGCATACTGGGTCGTATCACCATCTGCCATGAACTTGCCCAAACTGAAAGTGAACATACCAATGCCTTCACCTTCTCCGCCTTGTAACATTCTGGCTCTGACCAATGGGTTCTTGAACACCAAGACCCACATACACCTGCGGCCAATAGGTCCATGTTCCAGATGCCCAATCACATGCAAGCGTCCTGTCTGACTCAATCGTCTGAAGTACGCAGCCCTGCTCTCGGTTATGTCTGTTAAATAGTAAGATGGAACATGGACACATGCCACCACACGACTGGCCATTACTGCCAACGGGAACGCAATATCCAGCGCTGCGAACCAAGGCGAAGTCACCACTGCGTCACAGACACCATACTTCTCCTTCCATATGCGATAATTGCCCGGCTGAAGTGCATCATGCGCCTCAGGCCAACCCAACTGAGAGTTCCAGTCATTGTTCATGAATCTCAACTGCGGCCATTGTTCTACCATCACCTCACTGATGACACCAGTGCCTGCCCACGGGTCCCACACGCCATTGAGGGACTTCCAGTCCACCTCTGTCGCCAAACGCCTCACCTCAGAGGGCACTGTGATAACCAGTTCGAGCCCCCACTGCAGCGCGCTAGCTTCTCTCACCTGAGCCTTAGTCATGTGCCTCAACTCTCCTCGTCTTTCAACTTCTTCTTCAGCCAGCGCAGGCATAAGAGGTGCATCCCTCAGATGTCTTGCCATGGCCTTCTGTTCCCGATATTTCTTGCTCAGCACCGTGCGATGCCCCTCATTCCAATGCCCTGGCATGAAGATCTGCACAGCCTCAGAGAGCTTGTCCTGTCTTCCCCAATCAATCTGATCGGGCATGCCCAAGAACATGTCCTCCTCCTTCAACAGCATCTCTCTTGATGAAATGGCATGCCAAGGCTGGAACTTGTCTCCCTTCACCACCCGACGAGGACCCACGTCTGCTGGCAACAGGCGCATCTCCGCCGACAACTTCTCATTCAATTGCTGCTCCTTCATGCCCAATTTGTCCTCTAGGGCACCAGAGCTCTCGTCTTTCTGGGTCTGCACCTCGGCATTGGCGGCTTGCCTCCCCGTGCCTGAGCACATGGGGCATAGCCACTCGCCTTCTGGTACTCCATCCAGTGCTGGGGTCAGACACCACAAGTGATACCCCCTGTTGCATGCGTCACACAACAACATCTCTGCCTCCCCATCGGTCTTCCTGCAAACTTCACATGCTAGGTGCTTACTGGGAACGGCTGCACTGCAGTCATACTGATCCTTCTCCTGTAGGTGACATGGCGCGATGCTCTGCACGGTGCTCTTCTCTCTTAACTTGGTGGCGTCCTCAAGCACCACCACACCATCTCGCTGTATCTTGACCAGCTTCAGGATGGCGGATTTGGTCGCGACCTCCATGCCGCTGCGGGGCTTTTGCCTGATGTAGACGAAATCGCCCACCTTGAACTGGTGTGGACTAGGCTCGTAGCCCCCACCCCTTCTCCCTTCGTAATGTAATGTATCACGATGCTGTGCGACCTCCAGGCTGTAACCAGCGTGTACCATCAATCGCCTCACCACCTGTGCTCTCTGGTGGAGGTCCTTGACTCTGGCATCCTTCTCATCTTCGACCTCAACAGCAAAATCTATGCTGGGTGCCTGTTTCAAATCAGGCGGCACTACTGCCTCTTGAGCGAACAACATGGTGAACGGCGCCACCCCCGTGGACTCCTGGCGTGCTGCATTATAGCTCAGCACCAGTGGCCAGAGCTGCTCATCCCACTCGTAATCGAGACCCTTCTCCAAGGCAAGCTTCTTAAAGCAGAACTTCATCGTGCGTACCACTCGCTCGGTCAGCCCATTGCCTTCTGGTGAGTCTGGCGAGGTGACTCGCCGGTCAATCAGGCAATCTCTGCACAACTGCTTGAACTCGCCTTCAAACTCCTTACCTCCATCCACCAAGCATTCTGCTGGCGCACCAAACACAGCCAGGACATGACTGCGAAATGCCGCCGCGATGGTGCTCGCCTCCTTGTCGGGAATGGGCACGCAGACTATGAACCTGGTGTAGTGCTCGGTCATGATGAGCACTCGGTTGTTGCCAGACTTGGTCTCTCTCCTCGAAGGCCATGCCAAATCCAGCGACCAGCGATACATGAACGACACGATCTCAAGGGGGGACAAACATGCCTCCTCTCTCGCATAATGAGTCTTCACACGCTGACAGGTCTCACACTGAGTGACCACAGCCTCCACGTCTTTCTTCAAATCGGCCCACCAATGGCGCTGCCACAAAAGATGCTGCGTCCGCCTTATGCCCCAATGTCCCCGTTCTGGAGTGGTATTCCTTGACCAACGCGAGACGGTCAGCAGGCTTAGGTATTCTCACCTCCTTGCCCGACATAGTGACCATGTAGATCTCGTCCGTGGCCTCGTCCCAACGATGTCGTGCTGCTCGCCTCCTTACTCGACGAACTTCCTCTTCGGGCAACCTCACTCTACCATTGGACTTCAACCATCTGAGGCACCATGCATCATCGTGTACATCTCGATGCTTGTCACGATCTACCTGCTGCTCGGCCACGCTGGCCATCAGGTCCTCGAACCTGGTGGTACACGTCAACCTGGGGAGCCTCATCTCTGACTCTCTGGTAGGCGGACTCCAGGCAGGCACATCCACGTGCGCTGCTGGGATTGCGCCCTCCTTCACGAAGTGGTTCTCATGCCTCTGACGATACTGCGCCATGGTGTAGAGCTGCCACTCGTTCTTCTTCTTCTTCTTGGTTCCAGCCTTCTGTCGCTGGGCTCCAATTCCTTCTGCGCCTTTCTGCCCTTGCGAGCACATTATCCGCAGCTTCTCCTCCCAGTCGCGATGGGTCATAGTCTTCGCCACCTGCTGGGTGCATGCGTTCGAATTCTCAACCCATTCCGCCAGCAAAGCTTCCCTCTGCTGAAGGTCCGACCTCTCGTGGTCTGCCCAGTTGTTGTCTACAGCGATGGGCTGTCCTACCTGGGGAATTCTCCGCCTCTGGGGATTCCTTGCTGTGAGGAAGCCCCTTCCTGCTTGCTTCTGCGACTGCCATCAGCAGTTCCATTGCTCTGCGATCCATGGCCAGGCCCAGAATGCTCGCCAATTCTACGTCGCTTAGGCCGTCGGCCATGCGTAGCTCACTTGCGCTGTAGCCCATGGCTCGCGTCTTCTCTTCGAGGTTAACTTCTCGAGATTTTTCCTCGGCGTCTTCGCCGTCCTGGTTGCGCACCACGGTGCCCATCCTCGCTCTTCTGAACGCTCTTGACCCTTGCGTCGCCATGATGGTGGGTAATGCCCTCAATGGTTCTCCCACCACGTTCACCACGTAGTGAGGCGCGCGGTCTGTCCTTATCACTGGCCTGGGATGCCAGCCCTTGCATATGATTGACGATACAATTCGTCCTTCTGGTCTCACCACCTTGCTCATGACGGAGCGAAACTGGTGGCTCTGGAACAAGTTGCTCCAATACGCCCGCAACCGATGTGCGTAGGCGCCTGCTTGTGCTGCATCAAAGGACACTGGTCTACCAATGACGCTGGCAATGTACGGGAACACCTCGTCCCTGATCTTGGTTCCAGGTCTGTGCGACAACGGAGAAACATTTTCCAGGATATAGCCTGGAGGCCTCTGCCGCTGCAGCTGCTGGAGTGTGGACAGAAGCCTGACCACTTCATAAAATAATTTGCTGTGCCTGCCATCCAGGCCTGTGAGTGTTCCAGCAGGGGAGAGATCCTGACATGGGAACCCACATACCATGACCCACTGGCGTCCTTGAAGAGCTCCTGCTCGTATGAAGTCGGCACTGGTGGTCTCGCGCAGATCTTGGGGTAGAGCCCCAAACTCTATTGCACGGGGCGAGATGAGGTCAGGGTATCGTCTTAGCAATGCCGTGCACCTGGCCCTGGCAACTGTCCGACTGCTCGGGGATATGTCCTGATACAGGTAGCGATCCACCTTCATCCCACTGCGGAGCAACATTTCTAGCCCAGCACATAGGCCTCCACATGGTTCGTAGCACACCACGCCTTCCTGCCGAGCTTGCGAGAAGAATCGGCTGCTCAGCACCCTGGTGTCGACCTTCTCGGGCTTCACGATGCGCTCACCTTCAAAGTACTCATTGCTGTACACAGCAGGGCTTCCCTCGCCATGCGTGCCTCGCGTTGGCCTAACCAGGCTCAGCGCCTTCCAAGCTGCTCTGGCTAGCCTCCCAGAGTCGGTCACCAGCTCGGGCAAGTCGGTGTCGAACATGTCCCCATGATTGCATTCTAATTCCTCGTGGTAGTGCAAATCGAACAGACGATGCACTGGTCCTGTGCCCAGCTGCTCTATGGCAGCCATTCTGCAGTAGTTGGCAACCTGCACCTCTGGCGTGGCCTCTTCCCCTGGGGAAGCATCCCCAGCCAACATAAGGCACAAGTGGTCACAAAAGTCCTTCGTGTGAACTTCCCCCACGCCTGCGTGAAACGCAGTCACCTTCTCCCTCTCATGCCTTGCTCCAGTCTCATCTGTCGTGGACGGCAGTGGGTAGCGAGACGGCACGTCGGCGTTGCTGTTCTTAGCTCCTGGACGGTACTGCACCGTGAAGTCGAACTCCTGCAAGCTGATCGCCCAGCGTAGATGCTGCCCTTGGAGATCGGCCTTCTCCATCAGGGTGGTGAGAGGTGAGTGGTCGGTCACCAAGGTGAAGTGGACTCCATGCAAGTACTGCCTCAACGTGCGCACTGCCCATACCACTGCGAGCATCTCCCCTTTGAAGCTGGCGTACTGTCTCTCCATTTTACTCAGAGATCGGCTGATTGCCATACAAATGTATTCCTTCCCATCATCGTCCTTCTGGCCCAGCACTGCGCCAATGCCATAGGTGCTCCAATCGGTGTACAATATGAGGGGTCTGTCGTAATCGATAGGCCTCAGGCACCTCCCAGAACAGAGAGCATCCTTAAGTTCTTGAAGTGCTTGGTCTTGCTCCTTCCCCCAGGCTGCCTTGATGTCAGTGACCTCCTTCTTGAGCAGGTCATTGAGAGGGCGGGCCATCTCAGAGTAGTTTGGCCCCCCCTGGCTCACCCACCAGGCCCTTATAGTAGTTCATCATGCCCAAGATCGAGCGGAGCCCAGTCTTGTCCTGAGGGCTTGGAAGCTCTTGTATAGCCTTGCATTTGGCTTCTTGCGCGCCAATGGAGTTGTGACCAATGCGATAGCCCAGAAAGTCCACCGTGGCTGCACCAAAGGTGCTCTTGCCTGCATGCAAACGGATGCCAGCATCCCCCAAGGTGCGAAGTACATCCTCAACGTCCTTCAAATGCTGCTCAGGCGTGGAATCCGTATAGACCACTACGTACGTCATCGACGTACGCCACCATGCAATGCTGCAAGTGCCGTAACTCGTAGTCCATGATTCTTACGAACGCAGAAGTAGCTCCAGCTGCACCAAAAGGCATCGAGGTGTATTGGTACAGCTGATTCTTCCACCAAAACGCCGTCTTGCTCCTGTCCTCTTCTGTGGCCATGGGAATCTGGTGGAAAGCTTTGGTGGCATCCAGAGTGGTCTTGAACTTGGCTTTGGCCACCTTCTGGTAGAGCTCCTCTGGTCGGTGCGGCGGCGTGTTGTCTTTGAGGGAGTGCCGATTGACACCCCTGAGGTCCACGCAGAACCTCGTCTGAGTCCACAGGCCAGTCTCGTGATCCTTCTTGCCAGCTACGACCACGTTGCTCGCATGCCTGCAATGCTTGGCTGCTGGCTCTATGAAGCCATACTCCAAAAGTTCCTTGCAATGAATATCGATGATTTCCTGCTCGCCCGGACTGTACTTCCTAGGTCTCTGGTAGGCGGCCTTGGATTCGTCTACGAAAGGGATGGAGAACGTGTTGTGCTTCGCTTTGCCCTTGTAGCCTTTCAAATCGTGAGGGCTGTTGGCAAAGGTGGTCTTGCACCTGCGAAGAACATTCCGCATTTCCTCCCAGTGTTCCTCCTTGAAGTCAGGATGTCCTCCAAACGTGGCATTGAGCTCGGTGTCGAGCCACGCTGCCTCGTCCTTGGTCACTGTCGTGTCACCCAAAGGTTGAAGCTCGTCCAGCACGGTGTACGGCAAGACCTCATCCTGCTCCGCGACGTTGGCCACCCAGCCAGGCTCCCATTGCCTTGAGGATTGCTGAGCCTCCCAAGAAGTGCAGGGGGACGAACCCCAGGCGCTGTGTGTGGGTGATGTGACACCATAAGTAGGCGCACACTCTGTCATCTTGCCAGCGACCCACAAGATTCCGCACAAAAGCAGAAAAAATCGCAAAATTCGGTTGAAATGCGCTGCAGCTGCCGGCGAGTGCGAAGCGAAGAAGCACGCCATGACTCTCCACCCCCCATCACCACCCAATCCCCTGCACGCACGCGGTGCACGCCAGCATAGACGCCTGTGACGCGCAAGATGAGGAGCCCAACGTACCAAACGCAGGCTAGAGCCCATACGACCCAGATGTCATAAGATGCACGAAGGGGGCAGCGTCGAGCAGCCGACCACCATACGGGCAGCTGGTGCCAAAGCGAGGATACGAAACGCCTCCACCAAACTTGAAAGGGGCACCACGACAGGTGCCAGGTTACTGCCTCCCACATCGCCCATATGGCGACCACGGGAACGGGACCGCATCCCAACCACCACCAAACCACTGCACTGCCTGCAAACGTGATACACGCTCGCAGGACACCTGGCCGTAAGTGGACCGCCCGTGCAGGCGGCCCACGGCCACAGCGTTGGTCGTTCACCAGGGCCGCCCGCCCGCTGCGCCCGGGGAGCCCTGCCGAAAATGTGTCTGCCTCTGCGCCTCACGCTGTTCGTCCGTGTAGCGTTGAAACGCCTGCGTCTCCGCGCTGCATATCGAAGCCGGAGAAGGAGGACACCGCGACGTGAGACCGGCTGGTATCCTGGAATCCCTTTGGTGCATGAACGACATGGGTGGCGGCCCCATGCAGGGTAGAAGTCTTCCAAATTTCTTTACGGCCCGTAAACTATATTTCCGCTGGCCCGCTTTCGGCCAAAACGGTCAAGGAAAAACAATGCCCGCCGCAGGCGCGAAATTTTGAAATTAAGTATGGGGGTTTGATAAAAAGTGGCATAAAATGCCTATATTTTTGGCCGAAGTTTGGCCGGCTCATATTTTTGTGCGGCCCGGGGGCGCAAGCCCCTTCGGCCCGGTTTCGGCCCGGAGCGAGCTTCTGCGGCCCCGGGCCGGCCCGCCACGGTAGACTTCTACCCTGGCCCCATGGCGATCGACAGAAGGGGCAGATGCGCGTGCAACGCCGCCCGCGCCTGGCTGTCTACGAGCAGGGGGGTCTCGAACCTCGAACACATTCCTCCGTGAAGCCACACCCATGTGCTCGGGTCGCTCGGCCACGTGAGCCTGATGGGCGGGCGGTGGCGGCGGCGGAAGACGCAGCGCCTCCAAGGCCCCTAGGGCTGGCATCAACCATGGCGCGGCCGAATGCCTGGTCCCCCATTGCAAGGAAGTGAACTTCCGGTCGTCTCGCTCGAAGTACTCATTCGTGAATTCAGCTCGCCAAGAAAGACACTGCTCGTCTTCCAAGAAGATGTAGTACACGGGCGTGGCACCCGGATGCGCCACGCAGCGCAGCACATGCGCCGATCCAAACTCCACGTACTTGCACAGCGCGAACGCGACGTTCCGCGCATGGCCCCCCGGCAACCTGTGCCCTGAGTCACGGTGCGACAAATCAGCCCAGGCTGAAGTCATGGCCTCCAGGAGGCCGGAAGACGTAGTTTGTCCCCCAAGAGGGAGACGCCAGCCCTTTTCCCCACACGCGATGGTCTTGTTGTGCTTCCTTTCGACCTGGCTGGTGATGCCTGGACGCTTCCGCATCCTGAGACCCCGCTCCTGGTTGCAGACGCCGAGCTGGTGCATGATGCGCCGTTGCCTGCACTGATCATAGTCCGTTACGCGAAACCGTATTATGAAGACAGTGAGGTTGTGACGATCCTTCAAGGCTTCCACCCCCTCCGCGGACAGGAATTGGCGCAACGAGTGACCAGATGCTGTGGCCATTCGTGTAGCGTCGTAATCTGACTCCGTTGGGGATGGAGGCACCCACCCAGGAGCCCGAGGCAGAGGACCCGCCCTTGGCGGACTCGGAGGTGTAGGAGGTGGGCCTCCCGAAGAAACTGACGGGGAGCCACGCGGAACACGGCAAGAGTTCGCCCACGAGCCAACGTTGGTCATGGCAGACGATGCGGAGGGCGACCTCCTACGAGGAGGGCTGCTGTCAAGATCTGGCGACACCAAATCCTCGGCCTCATGGTCGCTGGATGAAGGCGACGGAGTACGAGCGTATGCCATGCGCGCGAAGCGAGATGGCGAATGGCCACTGGGCCTGGCCCGAGACGGCCCCGCGACAGCTTGAGATGGTCGTGCACTCTGCGCCGAACGAGGTGGCGAGTGGCTGCTCGACCTGGCGCGAGATGGCCCTGCGACAGCCCGGGATGGTCCTGCTCCCGCGGCAGGAGCAGGTGGCTGCGTAGGGGCTCGCTTGGTGAGCCTGAAGTTGGTCAAGTTGTTGGGCGGTGGTGGCCTACGCTGCGCATCTGCATCGAGCGCCGCTTGGCCCTGCCGCCTGGTGTCGGATGCCTTGAGCATCTTCCTCATCTCCCCCAAGCGCAAGTACTCTTGAGCAGCGGCATTCTGGGAGAACACCTTACCAGTTCCCCCAAGACCATCTCCCACCGGGTAGTACTTGGTGCTCGAACCCAGAACGATGAGCTCCAGAGGCGGCGCCAAGCTGCCATATAGATCGTACTGTTGGAGGACGCCAGTTGAGAGGGACTCTATGTCCACCGGGCAGAGGTACCTGAGCAGCTGGTATGTCCAAACACCAGCGCTCTCGTACCAATGAGGGAGCTGAAGCTCACCCAGCAACTCCTCACTGTTGTACACTCGCGCATGATCCAGCGTGCAGCGCAGCAGCTCGAGGTGCTGCGTGGCTGTACTTGGTTGTACACAGAGGACACGCTCCTTCAGATCCCACATGAGGGTGCCAGCGACCTCACCGCTGGGGTATGTAAACAGCTCCTGGAGCGTGTGCTGCAGTCGCTGGATCGAGTTGAGGCGATCGCGCGCTCGGCCTTCTTCCCTGGGCTTGACGACGTCTTGCTTGTTGGCAAGGGATGGCACGTGTGTCATATAGCTCCCCTTGAGCACCCAACAGTCATTATCCTCGTCGTGATCCAACTTCTGGTGCACATACAGCCAGTTAGGGGGCAACAGCTGTTCCACCATCACCCACTTCTGCTCGAGGCAGCGGACGAACTCCACGCAGACATGCTCCTGGGAAGGTCTAGCTGGCACGTCCTCAGGGAGCTCCTGCAGGATGCGGCAAAGACGCGCCACATGGTGCCGGTCCAGGTACAGTCTCTGGTCCGCCCAGTTGTGGTCAAGATCAGCGCCCAGAGGTGGACGACCCCCGGTCGACTGGCTATCGGTAATCCACTTCGTGCGCCCGCCCACCCAGGGGTTCGGCGCTGCGTAAAGTTGCTCAAGCATGCGCTCTGACCCTGCCAACTCGACGGACGTCAGCGACGCCAGGTAGCTCCTTCGGCCTCCTTCAAGCGAACACGTGTGAACGCGAGATGCCGCCTCGACCTCTGCGCGCGTGGCGGCTCGGGGTCTAGGGGGCGCAGCAGGTGGCCCTGACGAAGGCATCGGTGACCCCACCAGCGACTCCTCGCCGTCAAGGATGTGCTCAGACCGTACCCCAGAGGCAGCAAATCTCTCCTCCCTCGTGCCCAAGGGTGGGCACCCCAGCCATTTGCACTCCGTTTCGTGCCCAAAGATCTCCGATTGTAAACATACCACCGGGTCCAACCTCCTGGGCTGGTGAGGACGCTTGGGTGTCGTCATGTCGACCAGCGGAAGAACTACCTCAGCATCCAGGCCCAAAACCTTCGGTGCATGCGACACGGCCACGCAACTTCCCAACTTGATGTCAATCATCAGGGAGTTCTTCAGCGGCCCAGTGCCTATCAACAGGTCCCAGGAGTTCTCAGCCTCGAAGGTCACGAAGGCGTACAACCGGTGAAGCGTCATGTGCGGCGTGCCCGCTGCCAAAATGACGTCCACGTAACAATAATGGGTGAACTTTGTGGGACTGTTGTCACATCTGGTGACCTTGGCGCCGGTGGTGGCTTCATAAATTGTAAGACCCAGTCGCCTCACAACAGAGATCGAGATGATGTTACAGTTGGCGCCGGTGTCCATGAGGATTGCCCGGTACAGCATAAGCTCGCCACCGGATGACACCAGCGCAAGCCCCTCATATAGAGTGGCGTTCTGCAACTTGCAGATGGGCTGAACTTGAGCCATCAATAGCACCTGCTCGTCGGTCAGATGCTGCGTCATCTTTGCCCTCAGTGCGTCGTACACACTGAGAAGGAATCGTGGTAGAATGTGGTAAACTGGTGTTAAAATGTGGTAAACTGGTGGTAAACGGCGGTAAGCCCCTATGTGGGGTGGTAATCAGGTGGTAAACGTTAAAATATTTATAAAAAAAAATAACTGACGGTAAATCATTGGTAATTTGCGGTAACATAGGTTGAAGCATGGTAAAAGCCTGGTAATTTCAGAACGGAGCGTGGTAAACGAGGATCTGGAATGGTAAATGGTCGTGGCCTAATGGTAAATGGATATAAAACTTCGCAATGTAGTATAAATATAGAGACGGAGCTGGTAAACCGTGGTAAACGAGGATCCTGAATGGTAGATGTGCAATTCTCTGGTCTGTGGCCAAGGTAGAATTGACAGGAGTGGAGCGACTGGCGAATGGCGGCCAGGTATGAACGCAGGCAGGGGTATACATCATCGTTCAGTAGATAGGTGGGATGCGTCACATACAGATCGTATCATACCTGTCTCGGCTAAACCAGTAGGGAGCCGAAAGGTAGCCGATTTTAGTGGCCACGCGCACCATAGCTGGTAAGAGAGAGGTAACGTAGCCAAGAAACCAAGTTAGGTTCTTGAAGTTGAAGTTTTCAAAAAACAGTTAAACTGTAACAGTTTATTTTTTGTTTATTTAATTTAAGTAGCAGAAGGTCGAGAAAGAAAATGGCTGGTAAGTAGTTTTACTTTTTTCTTGAATCACGCGGGTGACAGAAAGCAGTTCTGTTGCAATGTATGCAGAACAGGTAGTTTACTTTTAAAAGCGAGTACTGTTACTTAAGAATGGAGAGTACCCGAACAGGAGCAACGAGCGCTGCTGAACAAGGTGCACCTAAACGGGCAAGGACGGCCACGGTTGGCAGCGAGGCAGGCCAGGCCGCACTCGCTCCAAAGGTTACGTGCCCCATGCTTGTCTCTTGTGGATGTGCATGTTGGATAGGTTCGTGGCTTAATTAGTTAACCGCTGTTCGACTGAAAGAGCGGACGGCTCCTGAAAGTTTCTGCGTAAATAGGTGGATACACACAGCCGGTGACTGCGCCCTGGTGCGGAATCACGTGCTTAGGAAAAGTCACCGGCTGTGCGTATTCATTCAGGTATGCAGGCCAGGCCGCACTCGCTCCAAAGGTTACGTGCCCCATGCTTGTCTCTTGTGGATGTGCATGTTGGATAGGTTCGTGGCTTAATTAGTTAACCGCTGTTCGACTGAAAGAGCGGACGGCTCCTGAAAGTTTCTGCGTAAATAGGTGGTCTGCGAATATGTGGATACACACAGCCGGTGACTGCGCCCTGGTGCGGAATCACGTGCTTAGGAAAAGTCACCGGCTGTGCGTATTCATTCAGGTATGCGGACTCCCCTGTTTTCCGGCATGCACGCTGTGGGATGCCACTGCTGTGGGAATATCCCATGGTTTCCGCGGTGGATTCAAACATGCTTTCGTGAACTGGTGCGCAGGCCTCCGAAGCTGCAACCGTGCAGGGAGGCGGCCTCCCCCCGGTCGCTGGAGGAGTGGTCGAGGAAAACCCGGTAAGACCGTGAACTTTTCCTTCCCCTCCCTTCCCGTACGGGATCCCGCCCGCCCGCCCTTCATCTAGTGAACGCAGCCGCCACTCCGCGGGTGCCTGGTCAGCAGCTTGTCGGGCGACTGTTCATCTGCGGTTGCGAATCAGCGGCCAAGGGGTGGACAGCGAGTCATGGGTGGGATTGTTTTTTTTCCCCGGCATATATCTTTGTGTATTTCTTTGTAGAAAGGTGCATAGGGTGCACGCAAGGAACATAGGACCCAGGGACAAAGGGTGCGGGGAGGCCGCTCCGCTCCGCGCCGAATCAGGCGCGTGGCGCGTGCGGCGCGCTCCCCGGCGCTGTGCCTTATCCTGCTTCATCTGCGGTTGCGAATCAGCGGCCAAAGGGTGAGCAGCGGCGCTGCAGGTCGTGGGTGGGGAGGGATGCGCGAGGGTGTAACGTAGGCGGAGGTCTTGATGGTACCAGCTCGCACATGTCCATGGTCACTGAAGTCAACCACCCCCAGATCGTCCACGTAGGCAGCAGCTGCACATCGAGCGGCGGCGCTGTCGACCACCCCGTTGGGCATCTCGTCCAATGGCACCTCCTCGGTTGCACGATGTCCTGAACTGTCTGCTTCCCTTCTTACTCCTTGCGTCGCTGCGGCATGCGTGTCTTCCAACTCATGCTCATTGACCTCGGTGGGCTGTTCGGTTGCATCATTCGGATCCTTGCCCATGAGCTCCTCCAGCGCCAAAAGATTCACGATGTCCTTCGGGAGATCAATGGCGTTCTGGGATATCAGGATGGCAGCAATCTGCGAGCAGGCACGCACGGAGCTGCGAAGATTGGATGCCAACAGGTGGACCTTCCTGCTGAGTACGTCGGGAGGGACGGCTCTAGGCACCTGAGCGGCCCTGTCGAACTCCTCCGGCGTCTTGACCTGGAAGCCCCGCATCTGCTGAGTGTTGCCCAAGGCGACAGCGGCGCTGGCCTGGAGACTCGGTGCGTGATCGATGCCAACACCATGACCACCTCCCAAACCACCCCCAGCAGGGCAGTCCTGCTCATCCTCCTCGTATTCTGCCTGTTGGGTGAAGTTGGAGTTGTACTCGGTATCCGCATCGCTGGCCTCTGATAGGGCCTGTGCATCGGCGATCTCGTCATCCTTTGGAGGTGACCCTGCCTGGAGGCCTGACAACTCTGCGGCGAGTTTTTCCTTAACCTCGGCACTGGCAGCCACTTGCTGCTGCTGCTGCTGCTGTGGCTGCTTCTGCTTGGCCTCCGGGAGCTTGAGCCACTCCTTGGTGGTGATCCCCATCTTGTGCTTATCAAAGCGGTGTGCGATGTTGTAGGCGCGCATCTGGGCATTCTTAACCTCGTCTGGCCACTTGGAGTTCTGCCTGTCCTTATGGAAGTTGGGCGGCACCCGGGAATCACGACACCCCGTGTAGCAGCGCTCTGGAGAGTGGGGCAGGCGCGTGAAGCACCAGTCACACTGAAACTTCTTCGAGGCATCGGGTGGTGGCACCTTGCTGTAAGAAGGTTTCTGACGCTCGGCATTGTTCGCTTCCCTCACAGGCTTCTTGGCGTCGTCGCCACCATGCTGTGCCTGCTCCTTCTTCTTGGGGTCCCTGCGTCTGTCCCCAGTCTTGGAGGCAGAACCCGAGCGCCTCATAGCTGATACCAGCGCAGACAGGTCAAGCCCCATCTGTCTGGCCTCGAAGCAGGAGTACACGCAGTTGAGCCTGCGAACCAGCTCCTGCTGCAGTGTGAGGGCCCAATGGCTACTGCCCCACAGTACTTGTCATAGTACTTTCGAGCTCGAAAGTACTATGACAAGTACTTTCACGCCATAATTTTTTACGGTGTCTTTTAAGGCTACGGTCATACTGCCCTTCATATTATGTTGACTTTGTGACCCAAACATGATTGTCTTTTGTGCCATTGGCCTCTAAACCACTTGTCGCCTTCCATATGTGTGATCTCCATATGTGTGAAGGTTTCCTAGTCAAGTGGAGTGTATTTGCATGAAATATCATGTCATAACTCACATAACTCTAAGTAACGAAGAGGTTATGACGTTTTGGGGTTCAACAAGGAAACCCTGATTTTGGGGGCTATTTCTTTGCTCCAGCCTGCGCATACCCACGAGAAGAAAACGGCACGGCGAGCTCGATGTGTGATGGAAGTAGCACTAGGGTGTGCAAAACATCAAAGTAGATATCAATATTGATTTTTTGAGACCTTAATGTGCTCGGACCTTCGCTCCATGGGATCACAATCAGGGATGCGGTACGATGGAACTCGAAATTTTATAAGTGAAAAACATCAAAAAAATCAGTTTTTCTCACATGCGGCGATAGTTGCCATGGTTATGGCAGGATACCGGCATTCTCATGGGGTAATGCATGTTGCACAGTTCGAGTACATCCCAATGAAGAGGCCTATCACCCTATACGAATATATATGGCCATCTACCGAGCGAAAACACCTTCGTAGTCAAAGTACTTGTGATAGTACTTTCGAAATTAATTAATTTTCTGGTGTTTTATAGCATGAAAGCACACACGATTTACTCACACCTAAAGTTGCTTGTAGCGTGCACTATCATTCAAAATAATTCAAAAGGGTCCGAAATGATTTTTCTGAGCTGTGACTTGACCCGTGGAACCTGTTGAAAAGGCCCCATAATGGTTTTACTAAAGTACTTGTGACAGTACTGGAGCGCGGGGCAGTAGCCACCAAGCCTCTGCATCGTTCTTGAGCTTGTCCTGCACCTCCACAATCACCTCGAGGTCCTCCCAAGTAACCCTGTTGGGGGCAGGATGACTGACGCGCAGCTGCTCGGACACGCGATCTCGGTATTCTTTGATGCGCAAGCCCTTAATGCATTCCTCGATGTTCTGCCTGACGACGGAGTCCTCCACCCTCCTGCCGGTGTTGAGAGCTGCCTCCCTGCGACGACAGCTCTTCACGTAGGCGAGGCCGTCCTGCTCGTTGGTCTGCGGCTTGGCGATCAAGAGATCTTCCTTCTCTTTGGTGCCCTTCATCAAGAATTTAGCTTCGAGCTCTGCAACGAACGCCCTCAAGGCCCAAGAGTAGTGAGAATCTTCAGTGCCATCTGGCCCCGTGAGACCCCTTGTGGAGGTTCCCTCGCCTGCCCACTCATCAGACGCCTCGCCATCCTCATCACCATCCTCGAACACCTTACAAACTGCCCAGGTTGACCCTGGCGCCAGCTCATGAAAAGGAGGCTGAGCACAACGCACAGATCCCTGGTAGGCGTCTCTCATGGTAACGTCCTTCAGGACATGGCAAGCGTGTGAAGCCATGACGCCATTCTTCAGGTAGGCAGCACACCACCAGTCATAAGCGACTGAGGTGGCATGGTCATCCCCTGCTAGAAACGATGGTATGCTGTCCCACAATGATCTGTAGTCTGGTCTGGACCCAGCGAAGGCCTCCTTCTGCTGCTGACTGAGCGCGTGGTAAGATGCTGACTTCATGTACCTACGCTTCCTGGCCTCAAAAGCCCGCTGGACTTTCGCCACCATGTCCACGAAGCGCCTGATGAAGAGCGCTCTGTCCTCACTCTTACTACCGGTGTACTGGAGTCTGACGTCTTCCTTGTCAAGTAAGTGGCTCTCCTTCTCATAGTGATCCATCTCGTCTACGTCGTCAAACGCAAAGAGAAACTGGTTTGCAGGCGCTGAGGCTACTACTGCTGCTGCGAGCGCTGCTGCTCCTAGCGCTGTTGCTGCTGGAGATGACGGTGCGGAGGGAGTGGTTTCTGAGCCCGACCCCTCTGCGCTCATATACTCCGTGTCAAGGTCCTGACTGGTCCGTCCTCGTGCCAGCCGTCGTGCCTCACGTTCTCTAGAATGGACAGAGGCAGCGCTTGGCTCTGCCTCTCCCTCCGTGGTGAAGTGTTGTGTTGATGCTCAGTCAACGGGACCACAGGCGAGTCCCCCCTCTCAGCGCAAAGCTCGTTCCCCAGTAGACTGGAGGCTTGACTCAGACTGGCTCAGGCCAGTGCACTGAGTGCCCCTGGATTCGCCTTGCTGAACAAGTGAAAGAACGAAACGCGCGTGGGCAGCGAACGCCTAAAGGTCCAGTACTGCGCCTCAGCGCTCTGAATCAGCGGCAGATGCAGAGTATTCGTGCAAGGAAAATTAAAGCTGGGCCAGTGTGCTGAGCACTTCTGGATTAGCTGGGCCAGAGTTCATAAAGAGGACAATGACAGTGAGGGCAACTCCTCAACACCAAGAAATAGCACTGATATGCAGCGGTGTGAGCTAGGCCAGTGTGCTGAGCACCCCTGGATTCACAACACCACTGCTAATCAAGGAAGCCATGGCTGGCATGTAAGCTCACTCCCCAGTCCAGTCCAGCAAACAAGTACCAGGTCGCTGACAGAGTTGGAAGCTAAGCCAGTGTGCTGGGCACCCTGGATTCGCAACACTACTGCTGATTCAGAAGGTGGCCAGTGACATGAGGGCCTCACCGGCTGACCAATACTGTAGAAAGGATAGAAGAATTCTCCAACACATTGTGATAAGGCAGCAGAAGGGCACTCCAGTGGTAAGCAGCACTCCAGGCTGGAAACGTAATTAACTCTAAATCCACCAGGTCACTGTGTCACACCAGGGAATAAACCACTCAGTTGTCGCCTTCAGAGTTGATGCAGCTGCCAGTCCTCTGGCAAGCTCTTCCTATGCTTCAGGCTTAGGCCAGTACACCAGGGGTGTCCCTGGATTAACCGTCAGACAAAGTGGAGCTGCCCAAGAAACCGTAAGTTGCAGTTCCAGACATAGAGCAGTGATTCACTGCTGATCCACTTCTTCGCTGGTAAATAAAAGCAGATGTCGCCGCTAATTAGCTCACAGGCCAAGCACACCTGCCTTTCAGCTAAGCCAGTACACCAGGGGTGTCCCTGGATTCACTTCAGACAAGGTGGCCAGCTGGAAAGCCCACTGGAAGATAGTTCATCAAGGTGCACATCAGCTGTTGATCCACTCTTAGCAGTTAAGACAGGGCAGATGCCGCTGCTGATTAGCTCCCAGGTGACACACACCTGCCTTTCAGTTAAGCCAGTGCACCAGGGGTGCCCCTGGATTCACTTCAAACAAGGTGGCCAGCTGAAGGAACCACTGAGAGGTGCTCATCCAGGTGTACATTCTCTGCTGATTAACTTTGTCGCCGCCGCCGCCCAAGCTCATGCCGTGTTGATTAGCTCAAAACTGGAGGACACCTGTCAGCAGCTAGGCCAGTGCACCAGGGGTGCCCCTGGATTCGCTGAAGACCAAGGTGTTGAGCATATCACTGTGCAGAAGGAGACCGCTCATGACTAGTGAATTCAAAGCTGATCCGTCGCCGCCGTTACTGGAAGCTCTTCCAGTGCAAGTACCACCAAGCTCAGGGAAGAAAAAGGTTCCGCCAGTGCACCGTGGGTGCCCCTGGAGTCGCCTGACTTCCGAATCCGCTCTTTCAACTGCTGCTGACTTCTCGCCAAAGGGCCTTCACTTCCGGATTAACACTGAAATAAAAAGCCGCTCCGCGCAGGACATTATTGTTTTGAAAAAGTATGGAAACAGCAGTAAAATATATCCGTCAAAATTGATATTATATCACAAATACGAATTATTGTGTGTACAAAAGCTGTGAGCAGAACTGTCTTAGCACTCTAGCACTGGCACGCGAACAGCCACCTAGTACTTGCGAAGGCAAAACAATAATGAGTCCACTAGCCTGACCTTCGGTCAGAGTCTACTTATATCTCAATGTCCTGTCACATTTCCCAAAACCGTAACGGGTTCTAGCCCTTAAATCTTCATCTGGCCAATGGAAAGTCATTATCCCATGCCGGCTCTAACAATGTTACCGTTTACCGCATTCTGACTGACACGTCAGCGGCAAAGGAGTCACTGCCATCTTCGTCTTATCATTCCCTGGTCACCTGATGGTGACTATATCTTCTCTGACAAGTCTGCATCTCACAGATGGTCATCTTCGTAAAGCCTGTCATGCTGTCACCACTGTCATGCGTGTCACCAGCTGAACAAACCCGGCGCGGTACCATGAGAAGCCGGCGTTTGTTACAACCGACCTGTGCAGCCGCAGCCGCAGACCGCAGGGAGTCCAGGACACCCCGTGCGTCGGACAGAACATCCTCCATGCCGGCGTCCGAGGCACCACGACCCAAGCCCGCATAGTGAGCGCGCAAGCCCACATCGTGCTCCACTGGGTACGTGAAAGGCTCCGGGTCGTCACGTACCAAAGGCCGGTCGTGCTGCTGGCACAGCTCAGCAAACCCCTTGTCGTCCTCGTCGTCGAAAGCGGCCTGAAAGTCCGAAACGACCTCGTCCAAGTCCATGGCGGCATTACGAAGTCCCACATCACATGAACCACACACCGCTGGGCAACGCGCCGTGTCATGAAAGTGCCCAGGGCAGAGGGGGCACTCCTGAACGAAGGCCGACGATGCAGAATGAAAAGAGATGCACCTAGCACCCTGCGTCTGGCGCGATTGAGGCCAATTCCCGCCCTTTGGGAGTGGGGAGGCCGCGAAGCGATGCTTCCATCCTGTGAGATATATAGCTAAGACTATATATTGGGCTACGGTCAGAATGCTTTCATTTTCGGGTTTTCAAGAGTGTAAATAAAACATAAGATAGTCTCGGCTTTATGCCGGAATCCCTAAACCTGTGACACCCATACTGTACCGAGTACTAGTACAGATAACAGGAAGTGACACACGGTGTGTCACATCCAGCACACCACCCTGGACTATTACGGAGGAAGAGTTAGGGTGGAGCAGGGTTGTCGCAGTCTGAAAACACACCATCTCAAGCGGTGGAAACAATTCTAGAGGGGGCCTGTGCTCTTGGCCAGGGCGGTCCCAAATCTCTAGCTAGCTGTGCACACAGGAAGGCATCTTGGCCCAATACTGATCTAGCAAGGCTACTAGCAGCTACAAAACAGCTCTAGTCACTTGGCAAGTGGTCCACAAAGCAGAGTTCACTGTAGATGTTGTTGTTGTCAATCTCAAAGTCCAGATCGAAGAAGTCAAAATTGTCAAAGTCCAGAGAACCAGAGTCCAGATTGAAGTTGTCGTCGGGGTCAACGGGTCCAGAGTCCACAAAGGCGGAGTCAGGTAAGAAGTCCATTGCGCAATTCTGATAATTGAAGTACTGTCCGCACACCACCGCCCGTGGAGCAATCTCCACGCCACAAAGTGCGGAGGCGGTGACGGTGTCGAGCAAAGCCATGCTCACACACATGAACAGAGCCGGCAGTGTTGCTGCCGTGAGAAGATTTCCAATTGACGGCGTCCGGACACCACCAACCCGTGGAGCGGGTGGCGGTGCGTCCGCATGCAATTCCTCGTCGTCCAACTCCGAGCCAGCCACGCTAGTCGAATCATGCGTGGAAGAAATGTACGGAGGCAGGGGGTTGAAGGATTGAAGTGAGACCTGCGGCTCGGGCTCGAAGAAGCCCAATTTCACAGACATGCCGTCCATAAAGGACTGCTCGAAGGGGGGTTCGTTGTCGACGAACTGCTTCGGGAAGATTAGCGCGTTCTCGTCGCTCTCGATTGTCACTTGCGGCTCAGGCTCCACGATGTTCTCGTCGATCACGGCGGGTGCGGCCGGGCCGAAATGAACCATGGGGAAATGTTGTGGGGCCGATTCAGCACCACCGGCTACCTGCTTCAGCTCACGGAGAGCCGTGCGCGCCTCGTGCACGCGTGTAGCAAGGAGAGAGGGCGGAGAAGGCTTTTTTAAGCCCGCGTACTGCGCCCGAAGGCCAATGTTGATGTCGTCCGCGAAGGTGAAGGGCTCTTCGTCGTGACGAACAACGGGTTGATCATGTTGTCCACAAAGTCGAGCGAAGGTGGCGTCGTCCTGAGCGTCGAAGGCGGTCTGGAACGCGGAGACGATCTCGTCGTTCTCGTCGGCAGTCGCCAAGTCGCACTCCGCGCATGCCATGTCGTCCGTGGGGCAATTCGCGGTGTCGTGGTAGTGTCCAGGAGGACAACGCGCGCACTCAGGGACGAAGGCGGAGGAGGCCACGTGGAAGGAGATGTTGTGGGCGGAGTGCTTCTTGTAGTGGTCTTGTCGCCAATTCCCGTCGGTCTTGAGCGGGCTCGCGGCGAAGCGGAAGCTCTTTCGCCCGCCATAGCCTCCAACACGATTGTCGCGGCCATGGAACTTGCCGTCGTCCCTCCTGTTGCGCTCATCCCGCCAACGTGAGGGTGGGAAAGAGACACCACGCTTACCGTCACGCTGCGGGTGGCGACGGGAGGAATAATCCACAAAGCCCGAAAGGGGCTCGTCGCTCTTCGTGACGGAGTCCTTGAGCGTCACGAGAGCCGAAGTGGCGGCCTCCAATTGCTTCTCGAACTCCATGATGAGGTCCTTCACGTTCACGTCACCAGAGTAAAGCAATGCCGGGGAAGTCGGAGGTGACGGCTTAGGCTGCTTCCCGCGGGTAACACCGTTCTCGCTCTCCCAAATCTCGAGGATGTGGGCGTAGATGTCCTCGAGGTCGACCTTGGCCAAGTCCACGTCGAGCCGAAGCGGTGTGGTGACCTTGTCGTACATGATGGGGTCGAGGGACGCGAGGAGTTGCTTCTTGGCCATCATGTCGTCGAGCGGACCAGAGGGCGAGTTGCGGATAGCCGTTAGGCAGGCGTCGAAGTCTTGGATCAACGGATCGGGGTCGAGGTTGGAGGCGAAGTAGATGGCACACAACTCTTCGTAGTTCCCAAGGGGTCGGAGAACTCGAGGAAGTAGCCGCTTCGTGACCTCAAGTAAAGCCCGCTTCCCATCCCGCGGGGAAGCGCGTCCAGAAGCGTCCACCCAACGCCTGGCGGGTGAGTGCGGTTTCGTTAAAGATGTCAACGTCGTAAAGAGGATGGCGTTGTAGACGTTGTTGACCTCCTTGGTGGCATCCGCCAAGTCGAAGAGGGTGTCGTTGGCGGCGTCCTTCAGCTCAAATGCCGATTGTAAAGATGTCACTAACGATGTCCATAGTACATTGCGGTCCGATTCGTCACCTCGGAATGACGCATCCTTGGAGCCAAGAGCGTCTCGAGATGTCCTCTTGATCAAATCCACGTCCCATGATGAATTCTGAACGGCCACGGCACGTGTCCGCTCAGGGGCCGTCAAATTAGCCGCCGGAGATGCAGGTGTCGGCCGATAGCGCATCCCAACGTCTCGGGAAAAAATCGTGTCAAGCCGGATTCGGTTGTGAGCCCCCATGGGAGGCGTAGCGTGCGAAGAAACACTCATGATAAAAATCCTATAGGTGGGTACGTCGGGGTAAGGTGGCGATGGCGCGGAGAGGAGGAACTCGCGGAAATGGTAATGGCAAAAGCAGTCAAAACTTCCGTAACTGTAAAATCCCGATTGTAGAAGTGCGGAAGTCGAAGTACACGTTGCGCAAGAAGTCCGTGACAAAGAGTGATCAATTCCAGTCTAAACGAAAATCCCGTGGACATCCAAAAATCACGTAGGGTACGCTGCAGCGACAAACACAATCACTCCGTAACGACGCGTGCCTCAACCGCGAGTCCTCATAGCGCAACCATCAAATGGGGCCCCCAACGCCCCACCAAGCGGAGGCGTTTAGCCAATCATGCTACCAAAAGTAGTGGAAGGTGCCTGGCGCACCATAACCTGTGAGATATATAGCTAAGACTATATATTGGGCTACGGTCAGAATGCTTTCACTTTCGGGTTTTCAAGAGTGTAAATAAAACATAAGATAGTCTCGGCTTTATGCCGGAAGCCCTAAACCTGTGACACCCGTACTGTACCGAGTACTAGTACAGATAACAGGAAGTGACACACGGTGTGTCACATCCAGCACATCCCACGTGACGGTTACGGCCGTGAAATTTACCGTCGGTCCGACGGTTCCGCTCGTCGCGCCACTTGGACGGTGGAAATTTGACACCACCGCCCCCATGCCGACGGGGAAAATCACTCCGTGGCGGCGGTGTGTCGCGTGCAACCTCGCGCTCGTCATGACGTAGGGAGGCAAGTAGGGTAGAGGCCTCACCAACGATACGAGCGAACTCCTTCATAGAACAGGGGATATACATATATATATATGCACTGTCACTGTGAAACGGAAAAGGCAGGCGTGTCAGGCTGGTAGAGTCTAAAGTCGGATAAAACAAGCAGGCTTTAGGGTTCGGGAGCCTGTGACACAGTACTGGTCAAAATGATCTCGAATAGCATTCTGTATTGAAACAGGAGCTTCTGGCGGAATAGTGATTGCCAGATCATGAGGCGAAAGTGGCTGCGCCATCGAGTCGAGATAAAATGGTGAATGACCAGTAGTTGCAAAAGCCGTGTTGCTAATTGCAAACTCCACCAGAGGCAACTTGTCCTCCCACGAATTGCCTGAAGTATCGTTGCAACAACACCTGAGGAGAAAAATACTATCTAATCAGTTTATAAACCAGAGGATGGTGAATCATGCATCAAACAGAATGAAAAATACCTGAGGATGTCCTCAATGAAGGCATGGCTCCTTTCATTGCTTGCATTCGACTGTGGATGGTGCGAAGACGTCATAGACAATCTCGTACCAGTAGATTTCCACAGTGTTTGCCAGAATGTAGAAGTAAATCTGGGGTCTCGATCTGAGATGATGTTCCTCGGAAGACCATGGAGCTTGAAGATATGCTGCATATATATTGAAGCAGTACGCTGAGCAGCCCAGGTCATGCTGAAGGGAATGAGATGACGGCGATGAGAGAATTGGCACATTACCACAAATATATTGTCGTGCCCATTAGTGGTGATAGGCAGGTCAGTAATCCAGTCAAGAGATACATCAAGCCATTTTGTCTTAGGCACACAATATCGTATATGTGACTGACCACAAGGTTTGTGTCTCCTCGTTTTCTGGCGTTGACACACGGGGCACTCCCGAATGTACTGAATGGCTGCCTTCGTCATTCCTGCAGGGAAGATATCTTCCTGGGATTGGCCGGCCCGGGGCCGTGTCACGGAGGCCCGGGCCGAAGGCGGGCCGAAGGAAAAGTTGCGGATGGGCCGAGTCGCATTGGGGGGAAAATCGATAAATTTCCAAAATTTTATCGATTTTTGACAAATTGTCATACTTAAAATTAAAATTTTGGCAATTTTGGGTTCGGGCCGAGACGGGACGAAATGTGGCCGAAGTAAATTCCCAATGCGGGCCGAGTCACCTCCGCGGAAGATATCTACCCTGCATTCCTGGCCAATAATATCGGCTACGCAATAAATGGAGCATGCGATTTTTGCCTACATGACCAGAAATAGTGGCTGAGTGGCACTCATGAAGTAGAATGTGGCGAAGCTGTGTGATCTCACCGTCATCTGTAGGAACTTTGGCAGTAGGTGGAATGTAAAGCTGTCTGCCAAAAATGGTCTTACGATAGATCAATCCCTGAATGAGCTCGAAATTGCTGACTGACTGTGATGATGTCGATGATGCCAGCTTAGATAATATAGTCTGTGCAAATGTGTCACGATCATACTGAGATATAATAATGTCGTGAAGCTGATGAGCTGATGATGCGGATATAAGAGCAATGAATGTAGAATCTGTAGACGGTATGTCAATGACTGGAACCTCGCTGATGTCTATATGTTGCAGACAATCAGTGAGTTCAAAGAGTGTAGAAATACGAGTGAGTGCATCTGCAACCTTATTCTTCTCGCCAGAAATGTGCTCTATTCGGAAGTTGTACTCGGAGAGCTCATCCAACCACCTCGCCTGTTTGGGGCTTAGTGTGGATTTGGACTGGAAATAAATCAGTGGCTGATGATCTGAGCGAACAATAGTCTCAGGAGCTCCCAGCAAGATGTGGCGAAAGAATCGGAAGCCCTCCACAATGGCAAATAGCTCGATCTCAGGGATAGGCCAGCGTCTCTGTGTATCAGAAAGAGTGACGCTGTGATAGCCACATGGCTTCATACCTTTTCCTTGATCCTGTAATACTACTTGACCAACGTATGTGCCTGATCCATCGACCTCCATAATAGATGGCAGTTTCTGATCTGGAAGTTGTAGTACTGGAGCATGGCAGATGGCACTTTTGAGATTATCAAATGCCTGCTGCTGCTCAGATTCCCAGACAAACTCTGCATTATCCTTAAGGAGATGATTGAGCGGCTCGGCAATCTTGGAGAACTTTGGTATAAATCTCCTAAACTGGCCGACCATGCCCAAGAATGACCGAAGAGATGACTTGCCATCTTTAGCCATACGGCGTAGAGGCTGTTTACCAACGGTTGGACCATACGACACTGGAGGCTGGATAGCCATGACTGCACGGATTCTGTCTTCGATGATGGATAGGCCTGCCTCAGAGATATGGTGTCCGATAAAATCGATGGATCTGACGAACAACTCAACCTTAGAAGGCCTGATGTAGAACGGATGATCTCTGCAGCGCTGTAAGAAATGTCGAACATGCTTCACGTGGCTGTCAAAATCTGGACTGTACACTATGGTGTCATCCATGAAAATGACCAAGAACTGATCGATGAAGTCAAAGAATGCTCGATTTCCAACACGTAGAGCAGTCGCAGGAGCGTTAGTTAACCCGAAAGGCATTACTGTCCACTCATAGGAACCGTATCTGGTACGTATCGCTGTTTTGTGAATGTCATCTGGGTGTATAGGAATCTGATGGAAGAACTGATTGAAGTCAAATCTGCTAAACCATCGTGCACCTTTAAGCTGTTCAAGAAGGGTATCGTGAGGTGGCAGTGGATACGTGTCCTTTATAGTGATATTATTAAGGGCTCGATAATCACAGCACATCCTCCACTTCCCCCCTGGCTTAGGAGCGAAAATGATTGGACATCCATATGGTGATGATGACGGACGAAGGATACCCAGCTCGACATATTTGATGATCTGTCGTTTGAGCTCCTCCATCATAGGCACTGGAATAGTACGAACTGGCTGTGATGGTGGCTTATGCCCAGGTTCAATGTTGATGCGATGATATCCACCTTCAAACCGTTCTGGCCTATGGCCAGCTGGAAGATCCTCCTGGAAAATATCTGAAAAGTCTTCTCTGATTAGATCACGTGCTGCTGTGACCTTTGTGTCTTCCATAGTGGTGTCTGAGTCTGCTGCTGCCATGACCAGTTCACCATCGACCTCTGAGAGAAAAAAAGAGATAAGCTACGGCTTCTTCAGCCGACCCACTGGATCGTATTGTCTATTCTGCGAAAGGCGGGTTAACCCGCCGTAACACGTTGTTACGGCGGGTTACCAATACCTAGGCATTTCTACGATATCGCGCGCGTAATCGACTTCGGGCAAAAAGTACGAACAATAGGCGTTTATCAACCCTCAAAATTACCCCAAAAACGTTGCGAGAACTCTTGACACTTTGGTCTGAGGATTGGTAATCGAGTTCGGGCAAAAAGTAGGAACAACAGGCGTTTATCAACCCTCAAAATTACCCAAAAAAAGTTGGCAGAGCTCCAGACACTTTGGGCTGAGGATTGGTCTACTGTATACCGATAGGGAAGTGCTCCAGATCGAAACGTAAGGTCACAACACATAAAACTTCCTTGAAATATTGTCACTTAGTGCCTTGGGACCACCACGTAGCCTACGCGGAGCAACAATAAACGAAGTCAGGGGTTAACCCGCCGTAATTTTTGGGCCAACCCGCCCTAGCTTTGAACGCCATTTCAGCCCGGTGTACCCATCCAAGTAGCAGAAATTACAGTTTCCACACACACAACTAACTACAATAAACATTGCCAAGCATGGGTTGTATGCGATATCTCGAATTATTAAGGATCTTAGGGTGCTCGAATATCGCTCTTAGGTATCGTTAACCCGCCCTAAAATTAGTAGAATAGACAGTATACGTCGTAGGTGCTTTCTCATAGTGGTGGCACTGACCAATTCCATTTCAGGAAGGTCATCTGAACCTGGAGTCTGTTCAACTCTGGACAGAACTGTACGAACACTGGAACCTGATGAGTGTTTCCTGGTGATCGTCATATTCTTGGACTGGAAGTCAATGTGTGGATTTCTTCTTTCCAACCAATCCTGTCCCAGGATGACTGTGAAGGGTTTCATGTCAATGATGTAGAAATCTTCTGTATCCTTATACTTACCCAGCGTGAATGTAGCATTGGGAAGATAGGATGTACAGGGTAACTGGCTTCCTCCAGCCAATCCCACTGAGAATGATGATGAGTCTGTTGGTGAAATACCAAGCTGAGAAGCAAACTGTCTGTCGATAAATGACGATGTAGCTCCTGGATCTACCAAAATGTGAGTACTCTGTCCATATACTTTCCCTTTGTACAACAACAGCTTCTTCTGTGATTTCAGCTGTGCTGTCTGAGACCGCATCTGTGCGATGTGTTCTGAGGGAGTATCCATCTGCTGGAACTGTAGTGTCAGACTGGAAAGGACTTCTTCTGAGATACTCTCAACCCGGCCACTTGCTTCAGTGGCATTTTCATCAGGCTGATTTATCCTCGAGATGCCCTCATCACTGGTACCTGTGCAGTGCCCTGAGAGTTTCCCTGAGGAGCTGGAGCTGTAGCTGGAGCTGGAACTGGAGCTGCAACTGCTGCATTGATGCTCTGCTGATTCTGTAGCTCCTTAACCAGGGTGTTGACTGTTTTTACAAGTTTATTAGACTCGTTTTTAACACCCTGATTATTCTGCTGCTGTTGTCCTCTGAATGGATTCGGAGCTGGAGGAGTGCCTTTTATGGATTTCCCTTCTGGTGTCCTGGTGGAATAACAATCCTTTGTGACGTGATTGGTACGACCACAACGTTGACAAGGCTGAGGAGGATTTGCTGCTGCTCCTTTTCCTTTTCCTTTTCCTTTTCCTTTTCCCTTGCCTTTTCCTCCTTTTCCTTTATTCCTCTGAGAATTCTGGTTGGCATTTTGATTCTGATTGCCATTCTGATTCTGGTTCCAATTCCGATTGGATCTGTCATATGGCTTTTTGCCACGGCCTTTGTCCTTGTCTTTTCTGACTGGGCCTCCTGACTGTTCCTTCTGTCCCCTATAGTGAAGGGTTTCTGATTGCTTCGAATGAACTACGAAATTCAAATCGAGCAGAACCTGTGTGGTCTGTGCCCACGACAGGTTATTCCTTTCATCTTCCGTAAGGAATCTTAGATGGAACTGTTTGCGAAGATCTGATTCCATATTGCTGATGAATCTGTCCTTTATCAAAGCATCATCCAGATCAACTGATGCTAATGCAGCCAGTGATGTGAACGTGCGGAGATAATCTGAAAAGGTCTGGTTTCCCTGATTCAGTGCCATAAGATGCTTTTTTGGCAACTGATCTTTTGTGTGGATTACCAAACTGACTGAGGAATATATTTCTGATATTTTCATATGTGGCATCTGGCTTTTTGGCCACGACCTGAAAATAATGTCTGTCATTGTTCTGAATGAGTGTGAGGAAGACTGTAATAAGATCCTTATCTGGCACACCTGGATAGGTAAACTGAAAGTATTTGTCTACTGTTTCCAACCAAATCTCAGCATCCTGTCCGACCTTGAATTCCTTAGGTGGAGTCATTTTCACCTTTGGAACAAGTGCGGATGGAGCTGGTGCTGGTGCTGGACCATCATCAGGGTCTGTGAATACCAATGGAGCACGATCCTCTGTATAATCTTCGTCTGGCTCCTGTGGTTCTGTCTCTGGGTCTCTGTATCTACTCATGTCGGGTTTCATACGACTGATGTTGTCGAAATACCCTATCTCGTCAAATCTGGTCTGGGTATCAGCGTAACCAGTAAGCCATTTAGGTATCTTAAACCGACTGAAGGCATCATATGAGCCTAAGATATCAAAGAACCAGGTGGATGGATCTGGATTAATAGCCGGTACTTCTGCTACTTCTGCCATCTATAAGACAAAACACAACACCAACGAAAACCTTCAACTGGCTGTGTGTTGTGTGTGTGTGATATATGTAATATGATATATATCTATATATTGTACATGTATGATTTCTGTACATTGTTATAATGAGGTGATGTATATATATGGTTCCCCCTTCTTCCCCCCTCAAGGAAGTGTGAACTCCACAGGCAGTTGTCAAGTGCCTTAATACCTCATACATGTAGCATGCTGTCCTTTAAGGAACTTATACAGCAGCTAATACAGTTCTAGGGTTGCTGCCCTACAGTTCTTGGGTTGTTGCCCTACAGTTCTTGGGTTGTTGCCCGATATATTGTCATAACTGTGCTGATTTCAGCATGACATAAATGCCAAACACAGAGTGTGTTGCTATTATATAGCGGCATTTTAGGGTGTATAGGGTTTCAGTGACCCTTATCACCTACAGTGACATTAGGGTGTTACATGGTATCAGTAACACTAAATTATGTCAAATTAAAGCAGTATGAACATTTTTTGAAGGAATTGAAGCAAAACTGCATTTAATATGTCACTGTATATCACGTGGTATTTAGGAGGCATGTTACACCCCTGTAACGTACACGTGATTTTCAGGGTGTTACAGGGTGTTACAAGTGCTGTATTATTTTGGGCATATTTATCAATAGCTGAATAATTAGATCAGCGAAAAAAATGAAACCCAAATTTTCATTTTGAAATCATACGTGTGAGTTTTTCACGCATTTAGTTACAGCCACTATGTACACCCCTAGGTGTTACACACAAGATTTTTAGGGTGTTACATGAGATATGACTGTGCACATAATGTTTTTCAGATACCTTAATAGGTATAAAATGATATTCCGTGAAAAAATTGAGTCCGAATTTCAATTTTGAAATCTCCCGCAATGGGATTTTACCCATTTTCACCTATTCTGGCCACATATATATATACTATAGTATATATATAGCAGTGTGTGTGTAATGTGCAACTTACAGAACTCATGTAACTTATCTCACTTTTACACATGATATTTTTCATGGCATTTTAGTGAAGATATGTGATGGTCAACATGTGGGGTTACACACATATATGGGTTTTGCTGATTGAAACCCATGGAAAGTGGACCAAAACCCAATGAATATATTATTAGGTGTATCAACTTTAAGTGCAATCACTAGGTGTATCAACTTTAAGTGCAATCACTTAAGTGATAACTTGTCAGTAACCTATCATCTACTTGGGCACATGGCGGTGCACTGAAAGAGTATCAAGTGATATCTTCAGATTCCAAGTAGATCAGGACAAAACTTGATAAATGAATCAAAGCAGTGTCACACACACACACACACATGTGTGTGTGTGTTGTCCATAACAATTTCTATCAGATGTCAATATGATTACTGACCTGAGAGAGTTAGATGCAATTGAACTGATCAATACTGTATCAATTGTCAGAATGCAATGTAGAAGTTGGTGTTGCTCCAGCAATAGTGTGGGATGCATGGACAGTGCTCAACAGTGACCAACTGTTATTTGAGCACTGTATACTGCCTTCGGGTCTGGAGATTTCTCCATCCAGCCCTTCAGCAGGTTGTTTGATCCTGTCCCATATCTATCGCCATCACTTGACATCCAACACGCACATGTGTTTGTTGGATGGTATCTATATATCATATGTTGATATAATATTTGATCATTACACTTAGGAGTCAGTGTAATGTCATTATACATAATGATGTCAGTGATTATAACAATACATAAGTCACTGCATAGGTACTTTCTGATTTAGTACACTATGTGTGTGTGTGTGATATGTGCTTACACACACACTTATGTATAGGTACTTGCTGATTTAGTACACTATACCAAATTGATCTATCACATAAGATGATCTGTATACCACTAGACGGGCGAACATTGCTCACGGGGGGCAAGACATGGGATTACCCCTTATTTAAGGTTTGAAATCGGTGCAGGGATTTTCTTTGTACGAGCCGGGTCAAATCATGTATATATATCGTCATGGGGCGAAAGGCTCCACGACGGGATTTGAACCCGTGACGTTCGCTTCTCTAGTGCGACGCTCTAACCAACTGAGCTACGCGGGGGATGATGATCCTTTCGCGCATTTCAGTGGTACTCGTACAGATCGGACTGTTACAGATCCACCCCCGCACCCGAACCCAAAATTGCCCGCCGCAGGCACAAAATTTTAATTTTAAGTATCACAATTTGTGCTAGGAGGCAAGCACAAGAGCAAGAAAAACGGCTAAGTATAAAACGCAGGAGTACTCAGTACGGAGTACAGTAGGACCGATCAGAATGATGTTGATGTGAGGTGCCTAGACTGTTGTACGGAGTACTCAGTACAGTTGAGTTATGGAAAGAGTTCCTGAATGTATAAGAACTCTAAGAGTAACCAGTTTCGGGGAGATGAACTGAACTGAGAATTGTAACATAAAAAGTAAGAGCCGTATCCGCTGTATATTGTGTATTGAAAGCATACACTTGAAAGCATAAGCATAGCTATTAAGATTTACGAAACCGAAGTCTTGTAGTTGACCAACCGTAAGCATACCTCGTGCGGTCGTTTAATAAGTGTAGAATAGTATAAGTCCGAAACCGTAAAGAAGAGAAGAAGTCAAGTGTAGACTCCTACAAAATGGTAATTAGTTCGTGTTTTCACGTTGCTTCCTTGTCCTTCTTGCGCAAATTCTGATCAACCCGCCCCGCCTTGTGCGATTAGTTAGCGAGTACTGGCACTACGAAATCGAGAATGCCTGTGCTCTCGTTCTTGTTGCGCGGTGGTGTGTGGGATTGAGGGTTCCAGGTTGCTTGGAGCCGCGTCGGTGTGGAGAAATCTAGCTCGACGACAATCTTTTAAGGTGCGCGCGTTGCCTTAGTCCTAGCACGCATACACGCATAGCACGCATATCCGTGCTTTTGGACTCGCAGGTGCGGGAAATCCGAATCGCTTCCGTTTTTCGGCAATTCCGACCCTTCGCGGCGGAAGCGCTGCGCAAATTTTTCAATTTTGCGTAAGCCTTTGCTGAAATTCGGGATTGGTTCGGGGATTCCCCTACCTTTAATTTAGCCTTCTAGTCCCCCTATTCGGGAATCTCCGCGCTTCGGCCGGTGTGCTTACTTGTGCTCGCGCGCAAGTGGCGTATTCCTGGGATCGGGTACTAGTTGCCACACCAACCGCTTTTCGATTGGTTAATTTGCGAGCGTGCAACGTTTGATGTCCCCCATGGGGCTTTAGCTTTCTAGGATCTTCCTTTCCGGAAATCTCCGCGCTTCGGCCGGTGTAGCCACTTGTGCTCGGGCGCAAGTGGTAAATTTCTAGATCGGCGGGTGCTAGTTGCCACGTGTGTCGTGTACACTTTCGGCTTTAGCTAGATTGGATCTCACGCATAGCACGCATACTATGCCCATGTATTCAGATGAGGAGGAATGCCTCGGTCGGTCGGGCCGGCGTGGGGGGGGTCGGGCCGGCGCCGCCCCCGGCTCGGCCGTGGGGTCCGGTCGGTCGGGGTCTCGCGCTGCGAACCTGCCAGCCGGCCCAGGCTCTGGGGAGTTCTGGGGCGCAGCAGGCGGGTCAGACAGCCGGGATTGGCGCTCCCGTGAGAGGGGGGGGGAGTGCGGCGCGCGCTTGCGCGCCAATACGTCGGTGAAACCCTCGAGGTTACACCGGCGCGCACGCCCCTGAGAGCCCCTCCAGGGTTGTCTGGTGGGCCCCCCAGGGCCTCGCCACCAAACACCCCTTCACCAGCGAGGGTCAGTGAGGTTGAGCCAGTGTCCGAGCTCGCATTGAGCTCGGCGCTACGGCAGCCGGCGCGCCGGAAGCGTGCGTCGCCCGAGGCTCCGGCACCGCCGGCAGCAGGCGCCGGCTCCGGGTCGGACTCGGACCGCTCTGCTAAGGGGTTGAACCCCTCGGCAGCTCCCTTCTCCCCACTCCCTGCGTCCAGCAGGAGTGCGAGTAGTAGGGTCGTCCGTCAGGAACCGACGTCGGGACCGGCAGCATCCTCCCTCTCTTCCCTCGTGGGGAGCGAGCAAGGGAATCTCATCAGTGCCCCAGGGCGCTTTGAGGTTTACCGAGCCAGTGACTGGAGTCCCCCGGCAGAAGGGGAGTCTGATGATGTCCGGCGCCCAGAGCAGCTAGACGTCGTCCGGTCACGGGGGCGCGAGTCTCGCATCCAGCCCAATCCGGCTTGGCGAGGAGAGCGACGTCAGTCCATGCTCGCATTGGCCCTCCGTCAATGGAGCACCTGGGCGCTGAATTCAGCGCAACGACGTGCGAGAGTCTCCCTGCCATCTCGTCAGCGCGCAACAGCGCGGCTTGCGTGGGTCGCATGGAGGGCCAGGACGGACCAGTCAGCGCATCAGCGCGAGCTCCAGCGCCTGGCATTCCAAGCGTGGAATGACGTCACCCAACAGGTCGCCCAACTTCCAGGCCTGTTTGACAAAGGCAGTCGGCGCCGGGTCGAGTCCGCTTTCGCAGCATGGCGCCAGCATGTCGTCCAGACACAGGGTCTGTGGCGCAGAGGCAGCCGTCAAGCTGGAGCTGTCTTCATGGCATGGCACCAGCAGACGATGCTCGCCAAGGAGAGGAGCACCTGGTGGGTTGGAGCCCGGAGACACCGGATGACCCAGATGGGCAGGAGGTGTCTTCGCGAGTGGCGCTGGCTCCCCAGGACGACCCCAGTCAGCTCGGACTCGTCCCAGGGAACGAGTGCCCGCCGTCCGGTAAGGAAGGCGGGAACCTCATCCGGTGTCAGCTCTTGCTCGAATTCCGACCAGGAGTCTATGTGGCAGGACATCCGTCGAGGCCTAAAGCGCCTGGGGAAAGACCACCCGCTGTCAGGGCTAATGTGGTTCCAGCTCAAGGACTATGGGCTCTCCGAGGACGGCGCTTATCGCCTGGAGATCCACCAGCAGTCAGTCTCCGAGTCCAGGGTGTTGATGCAGCAAAAGCGCGAGGACCCTCACAACTCCCTTGGGAGGTGTAGATTCTCTGTCTTTGCCATCAACGCCGGCAGACCAGGGGAGCTGGTACGCCAAGGGGCGGACCTCCAGGAGGTAAGGAGAGCGGTCGTCGCGGCCGTCAGAATGAGCGGCCGCACCCGGAAGTCACACAGGGGTCTTAGGAAGTCAGGTGCAGCACCTCCGAGTTCCGCAGCCCCCGGTGGGAACTGGTCGAACCGGTTTGCTCCCCTCTCGTCCTCATCGGAGGAAGAGCATCCCGCGGAACGTCCGAGGCCCAGGACTCAGGCGCCTAAGCCGAGCGGCCCCAGTCGCCCGGTGCCTCGCACCCGGAAGCCCAGTCGAGCACCATCGGTCCCGCACCCCGGTCCGACTTCCTTAGGGAACACGTCGTCGTCCCCGGAGTCCACTTCGAGCAGGAACAGTCAGGACCTGCAAGAGCTGAAGGAAGCCTGGCAGAAGGAGTCGCAAGCTCGGGAGGCAGCTGCCGAAGCTCGCCTGGAACAGC